>CM024755.1:27873217-27977096 GCA_014218235.1 Colocasia esculenta | reverse complement strand
GACTGCTCCTTAGAGAGATAATTCCATGTCTCATTGGTATGAGACCTCTCTTGGAATTTTCCATGCCAAACCTTTTGACAATGGTATCTATGTACATGGATTGGTCAACCAAGCATCCTCTTGGATCTATCTCTATAGATACGTATTTCTAATACGTAGGATGCTTCTCCCAATCCTTCATGGAGAAGTTCTTTGACAACCAGACCTTTACTGATGATAACATCCTACATCATTCCCAATGAGTAAGATGTCATCAACGTAAAGTATAAGAAAAGTGACAGCACTCCCATTGACTTTCTTATACACACATGGTTCATCTTCATTTTAATGAAGTCATAAGATTTGATAGCCTCATCAAATCTCATATTCCAACTTCGGGAAGCTTGCTTCAATCCATAATGGACCTTGAAGCTTGCATACTTTATCTGGATACTCTTTGGATGTAAAAATCCTCAGGTTGTATCATATACACTTCTTCCTCAAGGTTTCCATTGAGGAAAGCAGTTTAACATCCATTGCCAGATCTCGTAGTCAAAGTATGCAACAATGGCGAGAAGAATTCTGATCGACTTTATCATGGCAACTGGTGAGAAAGTTTTGTCATAGTCAATTCCTTGCCTTTGACGATACCCCTTTGCCACCAACCTTTCCTTATAAGTGTCGATCTGTTCATCTGCACCAATCTTTCTCTTAAAGATCCACTTGCACCCAATAGGTACAATACCTTCAGGCAGTCTACCAAGTTCCAAACTTGGTTGGTGTACATGGACTGTATCTCAGAATTCATGGCATCTCGCCAATTCCCTGACTGAGGACTATCAATAGCCTCTTGGTAGTCTGTGGATCATCATCCTCATTATAAGACATGCCTTCACTGATATGTCCAACATATCTTTCAGGTGTCTAGGTACTCTACCAGACCTACGCTGAATGTGTGTATATTCCTGAACAGGTTCCGGAACCGATATTTCATCTGTGGACCTTGCACAGTTTGTGGATCTAGAACCTCTTCTAATCTACCTTACTCCCCACTGTCCTCCTGGGTAGGTACTCCTCTTCCAAGAAACAGCTCTCCTGGCGACAAACACCCTTTGTTCACCAGGATGGTAAAAGTAGTACCCAAACATTTCTTTTGGGTATCCAACAAACCTGCACTTATCGGTTCTGGATTCCAGTTTATCTGAGTCGTGTCTTCTTCACATGGGCAGGACAGCCCCAGATTTTAACATGTTTAAAATCAGGCTTTCTACCCTTCCATATCTCATATGGAGTAGAAGCACTATTTACTGGGAACCCTGTTCAGTAGATATGCCGCTGATTCTAGCGCATATCCCCATAAGGAAATGGTAACTGTGAACGGCTCATCATAGATCATACCATGTCCAAAAGGTCCGATTTCTCCTTTCCGATACACCATTCATTTGTGGTGTATAGGGAGGAGTCCATTGAGAAAGGATACCATTGTCTTTTAAGAATTGTGTGAACTTTGTACTCAAGTATTCACCTCCTCGTGTCTGACCGTAGGATTTTAATGCTTTTTCCAGTTTGCTTCTCAACTTCATTCTTAATTCTTGAATTTTCTCAAACGCTTCGGACTTTTACTTCATTAAGTAAACAAATCCGAGCCTTGAGTAGTCATCTGTGAATGTAATGAAGTATGAGTAGCCACCCTTGGAAGTAGACATTGGACCACATACATCCGTGTGTATTAGTTCCAATATGTCCTTGGCCCTATCTCCATGTCCACTAAATGAGATTTGGTCAACTTACCCATTAGCAGGATTCGTAAGTTGCATACGATTCATAATCAAATGGATCCAAGTATCCATTCCTATGCAACTTTTGAAGCCTATTCTCGCCAATGTGACCAACCCTACAATGCCATAAGTAGGCAGTGTTCACACTATTCTTACTTCTCTTAGAAGAACATCAACATGGAGATTTTCATAAGAAATCTAGTAGATCAACCAAACCCCACCAAATTTGCTAAAGCAACTAGTTTATTTCTCAATAACCTAAACAACTATGTTCTCAATGGTAAACTTGTATCCAATTCTGGTAAACAAGAAACAGAAATAATATTCTTAATATGCTAGGCACAAAGTAGCAGTCATCTAATGAAAGTAATCTCCTGGGCAACTTGAGCTTCACTGTCCCCACAGTAAGTGCAGCAACATTTGCACCATTTCCAGACTCAAGTTCACTCTCCCTTTTTCAGCTTCCTTCTATTTCAGTACCTGCACATCATTGCAGACATGAGAAGCACATCAAGTGTCTAAAACCCAAGATGTAGAATCTCTAATAGACAAATGAAGATCTATCATATAGATACATGAAGCTTCACCAAGCTTCTGTTTTTCCTAAGCCTTCATTGCAAGGTAGTCCTTGCAATTTTCTTTCCAGTGTCCCTTTTTCTTGCAGTGGAAGCACTCTCCCTTTTCTACTCCTTTTTATTCCTTCCTTTTTTTGTTTTGCTTGGACTGCATCTTTGCTTTGCCTTTCAAAGGCTTGCACTGCTCTCCTCTTCCTGTGGACCTTCCAACCATGAGAACATCGGGCTTTTCCTTCTTAAGGTTGCCCTCGGTAGTTTTCAGCATGTTCAACATCTCAGCTAATTCACCTCAATCTTGTTCATTGTAAAATTAACAATGAACTGGGAATATGAATCTGGAAGTGACTGGAGAATGAGTCTGTGCTCAGTCCTTGTCAAGAGGAAACCAAGCCCCTCGAGCCTCTCAATCCACTCTATCATCTTCAGCACATGAGTCTGTACTGAAGAGCCTCTGCCATGGGAGCTCTGAACAGGCTTTGGATATCTCATATCTCTCCACCCTGCTCTGCTCTTCAAAGAGCTCCTACAAGTGCTTCATGATGGATCTGCATCTATATTCTCATGTTGCCTTTGCAGTTCATTGCTCTTGAGGCAAGCATGTAGCATTGGGCCTGAGTGGAATCCTCCTTCCACTTTGCAAATTCAAGCAATTCTCCTTCAGGTGCGTTTAGAGGTGGTTCAGCGGGGATTTAACCTTCCAGGACATAGGCAATGTGCTCAGACCTGAGGACAATCTTCAAGTTCCTGAGCCAATCCGAGTAGTTCGGGCCTGTCAATCTATTAGCATCCAGTATGCCACGAAGTGGGTTACTCGACGACATTTTTGTCTATAAGGAAATGTAACATAATTAGCAGATGTTCATATATAATAATAAATCTAGATTAGGACTTAAATCAAGATTACCTCCCACTATTTTTCGACAGACTGTATAACCCTCATATACAGAATGGAAGACACCGACGTTTCCTAGTGGGGATCGGAATCTTACAACTCATAGCATGGCCTTGTGGATAGCACAACAAGTCATACTATGATCTGAAAGCGGTCAACTCTTGACACTTGCAACTCTTGCAATATCCGATCTCATTTTGCCCCTGAATTTTAATGACCTGTGGATAGCACAACAAGACATTAATCCAGTTTAAAGCTACCATCATTACGTAACGAGCATAGATTTGGATGTAGCCCTTGTGGATAGCACAACAAAGCTACATCGTTCCTCTACCCCATTTAAGGCATCACCATGCCATAGTTTTAGTATGTCATCAGATTTGGCAATCTTTGTGGATAGCACAACAAGCTTGCCCAATCTAATGGCAATCCTAAAACTATAATGATGGAGGGCCACGTAAATCATTCTAAATGATTATGCTACGGCTTAACATTTGAACGATGAGGGATTTTAGCAAATTTTATCTTGGTCGCATATCTGCGTGGTATTGATATATATAGAATTTGGAATATCATATATTTAATTATATAATCATAGCACATTCCACATATATCACATATATGAGAAAAATAATGGATGATCATGGACTTTAACCTAGAGTGCATTACCAGAGCCAGTTGGTAATCCACATTTATGGCAAACATATGGCAGCCCCACATCATATGCACATGCTTGATGTAACTCTATCTCCAGAAGCCTTGCATGGTACTCTCCTCCATCTCCGCCAATCCGCTTCTTAAAATTACCCCTCCATCTCCGCCAATCCGCTTCTTAAAATTACAAGTAACATTTAATTGGGCTCGCAGGCCATAATATACATCAGATAATATTAAGAAACCTTGAACAAGTCAAGGTGAGTACATAACAGGAGGAGATAGAATGTACAACCCGGATTTAATAGAGGAAGAGAGGGAGGCACGCAGTCCTCATAAATCATATCACATACCATTACCATACCATCATCACATGAAATCTAGGTCCATGATCATCCATCCACACATAAATATATCACATGCATCAACAAGCAATTATCACATAATTACTTCTGAAATAGCTTTTATTTCAATATATACTAATTATATTTTGAAAACCATTTAACTAAACAATTTACTAACATAGATAATATCTAAATATTTACAAATACCATCGTTGTTACTACATGATCCTCCAAAATGACTGTTAATTATTTCACAAGATCACATTCTAAATTAATTAACATGTATTAATTAGATGAAAAGATAACTAAACTATTTTAGAATTCCCTTAAACTAATCAAACAAGGGGTCAAGCATTTGAAAATTATTTTACAGAGAGTTAAATAATTTTAAAACTCTTAAAACTAGTTTTCATAATTTCTGGAATTTTTTTTTAAAAAAATCTGGCCTTTAACACTTTAAAACCATTGAAAAATCTTAAAATTGGGGTTTTTGGGCCGATTGGATCCGGTGCGGGCTGGATCCGCCCGCGGCCTGCTCGGGACCCGCGGGGGGGGTCCGCCCACGACTTACCCGCGGGAACCCGCGAGCGGCCCGCGGGGCCCGCGCGGGATCTCCCCCTCCACCCGATCGGAAGGGGGCGCACAACCAGGGTGAAACCCTAGCCACCGCCCCCTCCCCCCCCCCCCCCCCGGCGCGGGCCGGAGCGGGGCAGCCCCCCGGGCCCCGCGTCGCCGCCGAGGCTATGGAGAACGCCGGCGGCCACCTCCAAGGCCCCAGAAAATCCGAAAAATCCCCCAAAATCTGCAGAAAAATGCCCCATCTTGGACTGTCCAAGAAGCACGCGGCAGCATCTTGCAGAGGGCCGTGTGACCTTTATAGAGGGCCAAACGATGTCACAAAGGGTTCTTCGCGATGCCCTTGGTACCAAGAACAATTTCCATGTACCAAACAGGAAGTGCACATCCCATGTGCGACCCTAGAACGTAGCAAAGATGGAGATTCATGCAGAACGCGAATCGAAAAAATGCATAAAATAATGTTCATACGGCGTCGATTCCGACCGAGCCAGCAACTTGGCTCTAATACCACTGTAGGGTTTCAATTGGAGCGCAACGGAAATGCGAAATTCCCTCCAATGGATATCGTTGTTGGTGGTCGGAATCGAACAATAAACGGAAAAACCCGTGAGAAAGATCTGATCTTCACCTTTGCGGGGTTGCAAAACTCCCGTACGTGAGGAGAAGGAGACACTGGAGGTGCTGGTGCTGGCGCTGCAAGCCGTTCAGGTGTTCAGCCTCTAGACATATCCACACAAGCTTCTGGCGCATACGGATCTCCTTCTCGGTCTCTAGGTGTCTCCTGGATCTCAACTCCACCATGTGCTGGACTGAGAGAAATCTGAGAGAGAGAGGGGGGCGCCCCTGGAGATAGAGGAGGAAGAGGGGGTGGCCAGAGAGGACTTTGGAGCTTGGCCCAGAGTTAGACTCTCTTGCTGCATGTATGGACTCTGTGATTTTTCACAAAAACCCAGTTAATGTCCATAATAGCCAACCTACCCAGTCTGCTCAAAACTCTTTTGTGCGTGACCTTCTAGGCCCAAGTGCTAGTCCAGTTTTCGGCCCATTAAGTTAATAACTCTTTATTACTTACTGCAATTAATTAATATCTCATATTAATTAATTACACAATCAATTATCGTCTCACGATAATTGATCGGGCTTCCAATCAAGTTGGGTGCCAAGCAACACCACTTGACCCTGGAAAGCATTGGGGTTCAGCAACCCAATCAAGGAATCCTTTGTGTCATCAGATACCATGTGACTATAATCCTTCGCTTGTATAATACTCCCGGCGAACTTAGGGTATGGTCAACTGTCAAACTCTAATATGTGCACTCACTTGGTTTAGATGCCGCATAGCATATCAGAAAACTCCCTTTTTCTGATAAGCAGTCATGCCCTGGCCAGGGACTATCAGGCATATTCCCTAGAGCATTCACTCTTTTTACCGAGAGCAAGCGATCCCTTATTGACCACACAATCACCTTCGAAGGTATTCGCTAGATCCGAACACTTAACTGATTAAGAACTAATGGCTAGAGATCTATCAGTTAAGGTCAAAACCCAGAAGTCCACCAACAAGGGTCCTTGGCTCTCAGGTCTAAGGACCAATCACGCAACTGTGACAATGAATCTAGCTGGTTGACAGTTAGGTAACATTACCATCCAGCGATTCATAACGGATCAGTTCAGTGAACTCATTCTCATGGCTAGAGATCTATCAGTTAAGGTCAAAACCTAGAAGTCCACCAACAAGGTGTCCCGACACCGAGAGTTTCTCAACCCAAGCCACATGTGCACACTCAGACGCTCTCCCATGCATCTAGTCCTTGACTGGTTTTCCCCTACGCCGGACTCAAACGGTGGAGAAGGGGCCCCATGGAAACCGGCTCATAACCACCACAAGGGGTACGCACAGAACAGAGTCGCACTCGACGTCCAGGCTCACCGACGGAGCATAGCTCAACGCCAGTCATCCAGAAGGAGCCCAGCTCAACGTCCGGGAAACACAACACAACACAAACAGGAGCACGGTAAAAACCCAACATGTGTACAGACGGAAACACCCTCACGTCTGCAAACACAGTGCAGTGAACGAACACCGCATATCAACGTCTCAACACAGTCAAGCACAACGCGAGCACAAGCAGAGACACTCTCTATGCCTGGCAGACCGTTCCAACAAGCGGACATCGCATGTCAACACCCCAAACCGCGAAAAGGGAAACACATACTGTTGGGAACTCACCTGCAGATTGACGGCAGCATCGACTGTCGCCAATAAGGAAGTAGACGGCAGCATTGACAGTCGTCAACCATAAGTAAACGGCAACATCCTAGACGTCTAAAAGGAGTAGACGGTCACATGTTGGCCGTTTACCTGAAGTCAACGGCAAAGGATCTTGATGTTTAGTTCCTACCTTGAAGACTCTGACGGCAACAGAACGCGCCGTCCAGATCTTCCCTGAAGAGTTTAACGGCAAAGGATCACGTCGTTTATCTCTTCCTGAAGAGCTCACATCAACCGATGTTGACGTTGACTTCTTCATCTTCCAGCAGCTAAAGTAGCCTCAAACAAAATCCCAAGGAGGCAATCCAGCCCTCAAAATAGTAGGGTGATGAAGGAGAAACACTTCCTCTCATCACCACACATTACCGCTAAGCCGGAGAAACACAGTCCAACGCACGGATCGGCAAACCACCCATAATCCTGGCATGGAGAAACCCTCCCCAAAACCATAATATCCACGCAATTCACACACAAACAAGCATGGATAACAACAAAGAGAAGCTAAGGGGTCAAGTCCCTACCTCAGAAACACGTTAAAACCATGAAAGAACCTCGATTCGCGCCGACCCAAGAGCTCCACCGCAAGAACCGCCATCCGATCCGCCATTTCCCGCCCAATCCGTCACTGCCACACGCACCACGACCTCCCCACGTGCTACTGTCGGCCTCCAGAAGTAGGGGAGAAGAAGAAAGGTGAAGGTGGAGGGAAGGAGAGGAAAGAGAAAGAGGAAGAATGGTCCTCGGGTTGCTCCTAAAAACACAGGCCGGATAGTTGACGTCAACATCCCCTGCCGCCAACTGAACTGCCAACACTAGACATCCACATCGAATGCCGTCAAGTTCAAACTCCGAAAAAGTCTGGAAACCACAGTAGACGACAACATCGATGGGCGCCAGAAACCTGTCAACGGCAACACCCTTGCCGCCAACACCACTATCAACGTCAACCCCCTGGACGTCAACAAGCACAGACCTAAAACAAGATCCAATAAGGATCCAAAACATTACAACCCCCCCTTAAAAGAATTTCGCCCCGAAATTTGAGCAACACAAGGGGAAGGAAAACACTATAGAGGTACGAAAACTACACGTGCATCTCGTCATCCCGTTCACAGGTTGACTCGCCACCCGAGCACCACTGCCAGACAACACGAACCAGCGGGACTGCCTTGTTCCTCAACCTCCGAACTCAGCAATCCAAAAAGAACAGCGAAACTCTGGTGCAGTCAACCCCAGGTGTCACCGCTAACACTCTGCACCCAAGAGAACACACGACACAGCAACAAGAAGGGTTCCTCCAAAACAACAACACATGGAATGCACCACGGTCAACAGCCAACTCGGAGGAAACAAAAACCTCCGACTCAGAAGCTGAACTACTTCCACAACCTGCTGGACTAACCCTAGTCTAGATACGACATGTCTGTCTACCTCACTCAACTATATGAGAACAACACAGTCGTCCACACAGAGCCTCAATTACCTGACACACACTAGCAGGAGCCACCAACGACTGCCAACGTACGCAGCTGCACGCTCCAAGCCATAGGTCGGGTAACTCACCCTGTGGGCTTAATCTGACGTGACGCGCAAAGCACCACTCTGCTACGCTGCATCAGAACAGCTCCCAAGCCAACATTGGAAGCATCGGCACAAAACCTTGGAACTCTCTGAATCCTGATCACAACACCAGGCTTGGCGCTAACGTAAGCAGTCGCTTCAACCCTATGAAGTTCTGCTCACACTGCACCGATCACGAAAAAGTAGAAACATGCTTGCCAAAAATCACGCAATTACAGTCACCAACAGACCTCGCTATTGGGACCCACCAATTGGCAACCCAACCTGTCGCAAATGCCAACAACGACATGAAGAACACCGGTCAGCTACTTTGTCACCAGCAAAGCCCGACAGAGCGCACAGTCGCCTGACAACAACCCGGAAAACACCTGAGGGTCGACCACCACACTCAGGGGGACAACCTCACGCTACTATCCACTGCTAGCACCAGTCACCAGCACAACTGAAAGGCTACGTGAGCGATGAGAACCCAAGCCACATCGCACTCACGGACAGACTGCAACACATGGAAGAACATCCATTGTCTCCACTATGTCTCACATAGACCGTCCTTGTGGTTCGACAAGGACACCAACGCACGTGGAACTATAAAACCCTAGAACCACTCGCTCCACGGCACAACACGCCGCGACAAAAGCATAGAAAATGTTTGAAGTCAAGCCAACACTTGCACTCACAACATAAATACAACATGTGGTCGAGTCCTAGCAAGCCAATAGGCTTCACTGTCACCAGACAACCTGACAGGAGACTCCACCATCGGCTTCCAGACTCACCCACGCCAAACACAACCGAAAAAAAACCACGAGGAGTTGGCAACACACCAGTCGTGCGCACACAAAACTCTGCGCGGGTACCAACACGCCAACCTCCAGAAAAATACACAACCACACGGAGACTGAAACACCCACAGAGGTTGAGAACAACACATCGACCCCAACCCAACTGTAGGGTACCATCCCCGAACACACCTGCTCCAAAAGCGAGAAGAAAACCCAGACACAGGCTACAACCCAAGCCTGGCGTACCACCGGTAGGGCTACCTAGACAAGTCAAAGCAGCTACTCCAGAACAGCAACGATACGACCACAAGGCATAGGTCAGCACACGTGTCCTAGAGGCGAAAAAACCCAACGCCTGAAACACCGACCAAGATCACGAAACGACACACAGAGTTCGCAATCAAGGCACATGGTATAAAAAAACTGAAACACTTCGGCACACGCACCCAGTGCCATCACGAGTACCAAACTAGGCCAAGTGCAACGCTAGTGCACCAGTGGCCTAAACACACCACAGGCCTAAGAGGGCACAACAGGCCACACCAGCCCCAACCCTTAAGGCACGAAGCACAAAGCATCCAGAGACGCTCAAAGTGCAGCACACTTAGCCGCACCGAGGGCCAAAATGACACAGGGCCCACCAAAGGAGACTTTTCACCAAAAGACCCCCAAGAAAAGTATAACACTTAGAGCACAACCACCACGTCAGCACCATGAAGGCATGCAAAACACGAAGCACCGACTCTGCTGCACAGGGAGCGAAAACCGCTGCAGCTCCCTAGCGCGCAAGAGAAAGATGTGCCACCTCCATCGCAACCGATAGAGAGGAAAAACCACAGTAAGGATGGTATGCAAAAAGCCTTCAAGGCACAAGCCGAGGCGCACACCAAAATAATTCTTGCATGGGCACACTCAGCAAGAAAAATACAGCGGAACCGAACACCACAACGCCACGACTAACTACCAGGGTCGTGACACACACACACACGACTCTCGCAGAAGAACCAACGAAATCGGCCACAAATCGAAAGCAACCCTCGGCACACCTGGAGACCACGCAACGACCAGGTGAGAACGAAGTCTCACCACAATCATGGCCACCTCAGACCTCCACAAGGTTGAGAGCCGACAAGCAAAACTGCTCCGGACCACAGACACATCATGAGGTCGTGAGACCACACAACACCGGTGCCACCACAGACTGGCACCAAGAAAGTAACTATGGGACCGAAGAACACCACAACGGGAACCATCAGAACACAGGTCCGTCCAAAGCCAAAACAAATATGCCCATAGAGACTAGACATAGCCAGGACACAACCGTTGTGTAAGCTCGGGCATCAAATCGTACTTGAGAGCGTCGTGAGGAGGCGTTGTCACAACAACAGTCACTAGGCCGCCGTCACTGGCAGCCTAGAATCGATCACAATGACAAACATCACGAATAGGTCTGCCGACCAAAGGTGGCATAGAAAAACGACAACACGAGGGGCGCAACCAGCTCAACACGAAAACAACTCAAGGGAAGATGACTCCACCACTAGGCCGCAACAACGTGCACCCACAATACACAAAAACAACTCTGGTTTGCTTGCTGCTACTGTACTCTTCACGCTCTTAGTTATTCAGAACATTTCCCTATATGTCTCGACAGACCCGGCTCTGATACTGTAACACCCTGGAAAAATTAATTGTATAAAAATTTAAATAAGTGGAAAGAGGTAAATTTCCATAATATAAAAATATGTAATTGTGGTATTAATAAACAAGTCAATAACCAAATCGTTACAATGAGTAAATCGTTGTATCCTTTAAGAAATCGATGTGAGACTTAACGAATTGTTATGTCTCTTAAGAAATTGATGTGAGGCTTAACAAATCGTTATGTCTCTTAAGAAATCGATGTGAGACTAACAAATCGTTATGTCTCTTAAGAAATCAATGTGAGGCTTAACAAATCGTTATGTCTCTTAAGAAATCGATGTGGAACTTAAAAAATCGTTATGTCTCTTAAGAAATCGATGTTCTCTTAAGAAATCGATGTTCTCTTAAGAAAACGATGTTCTCTTAAGAAATCGATGTTCTCTTAAGAAATCGATGTTTCTCTTGAAGAAATCATTGTTCTTAGCGAGCAAATCGTTATAAGTCTTAAGGAATCGTTATGACGAGCAAATCGTTCTAGGAGCAAATCGTTATGCTTCCTTAGCGAATCGTTATGGCATCGATTTGACACTTACCAAATCGTTCTGGGAGCTAATCGTTATGCTTCCTTAGCGAATCGTTATGGCATCGATTTGACCACTTAGCGAACTATTATAAGAGCAAGTCGTTATGTTTCCTTAAGCAAATCATTGTAGGAACGACTTGATCACTTAGCAAATCATTATAAGAGTAAATTAATGTGGGAAAATATATATATATATATATATATATATATATATATATGTAATGGCCCAATAATCGAATGAAGCAAGTGAATACAAGGAAATTCACAAATCTAAATAGGCAATTAGAAATCAAGTTGGGTAGGGATCTGTCATACATGGCAACCCAGATCCGTACCTATCCACCTTGGAGGTTTCCTATAACCTCACGCACCTTATTGGAGGAGGGAATCCTCAAACTAGGAAAGATATTATGTTAAAACTGCAACCCTAGTTTCTGATTACAATTGGACTGCTAGTTTCCTGATCACAATGGGACTCCTAAACACCTTGGAGTTTAAATACTCCTCACCCAAACCCTGGGGATGAGTTTGCATCTTGTTGGGGTCGTGGGAGGAATTCTTGGTGGCTGGGAGAGTAGGAGATCGCCCACACCAGGCCGTCTTCTTCCTCATTGCGTCTACTGCAACCTGTCAGACAGTCATCTGGAAGTCAACCAAAGGTAGATGTTCTCGGGCCAAACTAAAGGAAAATCGTACCCTCATGTAGAACGTGAGTCTAGAACATTTGCATGGGGTTTTTCAATGTGTAGTATACGTTTCTCTATGTCACGTATAGTTAGGGTTTTCTATTTTCAATGATCTCCACGTGATTTGAGACCGAAGTAGGTCAAGTTCCAACATGAAAGTTCTTGGACTAGTCGTTAGGGTCATCTTTTACGATAGACGTGTGGTCTAAATGTCAGTAGATTGAGAGAGGTAAGCATTGTAGGAACATCGCACCTGATTACTGTTGTATCTCGTTACATAGTATGCATGGACCTAAAAGTAATCAACCAATCTAAAAACGGTAATAACAGGAACACGATTCTAATGATGACTATGTGATTGATCTTCTGTCCCTTGATTTATATCTAATGATCCAACTTGAAGTGAACTAACCTGATAAGAATAAGATATGAATGTATGGATGAATACATGTTAGCGTAGACTGGTTTGGTATGAGTGTTTCATCATGTTCGGTAGATAAGTTCTTAGATATAAGTCTTCTGATGTCTTAAATATTGTTTCATAACTTGCATGCATGTATAGGAAAAATCTGTGACTCGTCACATATGCCTCTACGTATTCTGTGTATGATTTATCAGTAGAATCCTTCTGGTCAAGACATTAATGAATTATGGAATATATAAGATCCGTTGTCATATTGTCCTACTGATCTCTTGAGTTTTCGCTATACCTTGACTCTATGAACGATCTTGTCCCTATTACTATGAGCTTGTCATTGAAACTCTGTGGCCATAATATGTATATGTTTGTTCGGCACAATATGGGACTTCGGTCCATTTGACTAATGCCTGTGCAATAGGGGCCATGTCTGGTCCTGGGGAGGAGCGCCCCAACGTACTTATTAACCATGGGAATATGGACTTGTGGTGCGTGGCATGGCACTGATATGATATGCAAAATTTGTGAATGTGCCTTCATTTGATATGTTATGATATGTTTGATATGATACGTCTGTTCATGTGTATACATGATATCTGTTTGAATATGGCCAAATCCTTTTGATACGATTCTACTCTTTGAATTACTTGTTCACGGTATATGAAATTCGACATTGATCTGACATGCTATCCGTTCTGATCAGCTATTTCCCTTGTTAGAAAAGCATGCTTTGTCATCATGTCCATGTGCAAATCTACCTATTTAAACTGTTAATCATGTATAATTGTGCCCGCACAATATTGAGATGTAAATCTACTAAGCTAGTTCGCTCACCCTATCATCCTAACCTTTTCAAGTAGTGATGAGGAACCAATGGAGTCATATGGGGCAGGGCAAGAGTGATTGAGTGCCCACTGTTGAGATGATGAAGTAGTAGGAGAGATATTTGAATAGTTTATGTATTAGTGAAAACATTCTCTTTATTTTGAATAAAGGATCTTTTGATTAGTCTGATTGATGTAAGGATATTATTTAGATGAACAAATGAAAAAAAGTATACTTTTGGTGATCATATTATAGTTCAAATGTGTTCTCATAATCACTTGTGACTCTGCGCTATTCAACTGTGATACGTTTGCATGTATCATTCACGCACTCCGATGTTTATTCCACTGCTAAATATCGGGGGCGTGACAGATACCAACTGTAACGAACCAAGATCTGAATTACCAGTAACCCGAATCCTGACCCGCTAATCCACGAGCCGGAACTCGAAAGGCTAAGAAAAGAGTGCCTGAGGAGAACATATAAGTAAATGTACATGTAACAAATTAAACAATTTAAACTAGAACGACTCAGAGACAACACTAAAAGCAAGAGTGCAGTGAGTACAAAGAGAAGTACTACTCACAGCAGCCAAACGGGACCAACCCGGAGTGACAAGGCTCCATAAACCTCGAGAGCCGAACGTGAACCACCTAAAGGGGAAGGGAGTGAGTCTCAAGAAGAGACCCAGTAGGGTAACTAACCCCCATTGGTAACAGTACTACTAAACAGTACGGAAAGTAAAGCTCAGTAAGTAAACACACACACCCTGTACAGCACATAGGAACCGGTGGCGTAGTACGCAACCCATCAGGAGCGCACTGAGAAAACTGGAACCTCGCAGGCTCGACAGCACAACAAGCACAGCACATACAAGCTCACACACACGCTCACAAAGTAGGACTCAGCTAAGGTCTATGGCTCGGCGTCCGGACCCAGAGAGTCTCTCAACCCTAGCCGTGTGCACACTCAGACGCTCTCCCATGCATCTGGTCCTTGACCAGTTTTCCCTTACGCCGGACTCAAACGGTGGAGAAGGGGCCCCACGGAAACTGGCTCGTAACCACCACAAGGGGTACGCACAGAGCGGAGTCGCACTCGACATCCTGGCTCCCGACAGAGCATAGCTCAACGCCAGTCATCCAGACGGAGCCCAGCTCAACGTCCGCGAGACACAACAAACACAAACAGGAGCACGGTAAAACCCAACACGTGTACAGATGGAAACACCATCACGTCCAAAACACCGTGCAGTGAACGGACACCAAGTGTCAACGTCTCAACACAGCCAAGCACAACGCAAGCACAAGTAGAGACACTCTCTACGCCTGGCAGACTGTGCCAACAAGCGGACATCGCATGTAACACCCCAAACAGTGAAAAGGGAAACACAGACTGCTGGGAACTCACCTACAGATTGACGGCAGCATCGACTGTCGCCAATATGGAAGTAGACGGCAGCATCGACGGTCGTCAACTATAAGTAAACGACAACTTCCTAGACGTCTGAAAGGAGTAGACGGTCACACGTTGGCCGTTTACCTGAAGTCGATGGCAAAGGATCTTGTTATTTGTTCCTACTTTGAAGACTCTAACGGCAACAGAACGTGCCATCCAGATCTTCCCTGAATAGTTTAACGAAAAGGATCGCGTCGTTTATCTCTTCTTGAAGAGCTCAACGTCAACCGATGTTGACGTTGACTTCTTCAGCTTCCAGCAGCTGAAGCAGCCTCAAACAAAATCCCAAGGAGGTAATCCAGCCCTCAAAATAGTAGGGTGATGAAGGAGAAACACTTCCTCTCATCACCACACATTACCGCAAAGCCGGAGAAACACGATCCAACGCACGGATCGGTCAAACCACCCATAATCCCAGCATGGAGGAACCCCTCCCAAAACCACAATATCCACGCAATTCACACACAAACAGCATGGATAACAACAAAGAGAAGCTAAGGGGTCAAGTCCCTACCTCAGAAATGTGTTAAAACCATGAAAGAACCTCGATTCACGCCGAACCCCCAGGAGCTCCACCGCAAGAACCGCCATCCTATCCGACATTTCCCGCCCAATCCGTCACCACCACGCGCACTATGACCTCCCCACGTGCTCCTGTCGGCCGCCATAATTAGTGGAGAAGAAGAAAGGTGAAGTGGAGGGAAGGAGAGGAAAGAGAAAGAGGAAGAATGGGCCTCGGTTGCTCCTAAAAACACTAGCCGGGACAGTTGACGTCAACATCCCCTGCCGCCAACTGAACAGCCAACACTAGACGTCCACATCGAATGCCGTCAAGTTCAAACTCTGGAAAAGTCTGGAAACCACAGTAGACGACAACATCGGTGGACGCCAGAAACATTTCAATGGCAACACCCTTACCTCCAACACCGTTGTCAACGTCAACAGGCACAGACCTGAACCAAGATCTAATAAGGATCCAAAACGTTACAGAGAGTCCCCTTCGGTTGGCCTTGTGTTGTTTCGAACTGTTGGTGTAGTTTTGTACTGCAGCTTGAGCGCTTTTCTTCTTCGATGCTCTGTGTGTTTGTGCCTCAAGGGCTCGGGGCCAGTGTGGCCTGCCCTTCCGTTACAGGCTTGCAGTTCCTTGCGTGTGGCTTTTAGCAGGTCTCTTGTGGGGAGTCCTTTTTAGCCTGTATTGTTTTGGTCGATGATGCACTTGTGTTGCATCCTGGCCTGTTTTGGTGCTTTGCTCGAGTGTTTCGATTTTGCGCCGTCTGGAGCTTGGTGCATTGTGTTGTACCTTGGGTGGCTCCCGGTGCTTGTGATAGCACCGCGTGTGTATCGTGTGCCCTGATCATAAGCTTCGTGCATCATTTCAAGAGTTTTCTTCGTGTGGGAGGCGTTAAGTTTTTTGCCTCTGGGACACTTTGTGCTGGTCGGTGTCTTGTGGTTGTACCATTACCGTTGTGGGGTGGCAACCTTGCCTTCTCTAGGTAGCCCTATCGGTGGTATGACAGGCCTTGACCGTGGCCGGTGTCTGGGTTTTTCCCTCTCGCTTAAGAGTGATCGTGTTCGGCTGTGGTACCCTACTTTCTGGGTCCCTCTGAGGTCGACATGTTGTTCTTGACCTTTGTGGTTGTTTTCGTTTCCCGTACAGTTTGCCGACGTCTTGAGCTGCCTGGCCTTGCCAACCTCAGACGTCTTCTTTGGTTTTGTCTCTGCGTGTGTGGCTGTGGAGCGTGTGGTTTAGCCTTCTATGGCTTCACAATCATTATGTGTCCTTGTCAGACCATGAGGATGATCTGGGTGAGATCGAGTGATGTCAGCAGATGTTGTTATGCTTGCCATGGTGTTCTCCACGTACGTGTTACCTCTTTGTTTTGGTCGCCCTTATGAGACTCTCGTTTGGCTTACGGTAGGCACCAACTATTGTTAGTTGTGCGATTCCGTTCAGCGGAGTTTTGTGGCTGACCTCTTGGTGCTTTTCTCAGCTTGCTGTCAGTAGCTGTGTCCTCTGTCTAGTCACTGGAGACAGAGTGAGTTACTGACCTGCTGGCCTCGACAGCGTGGTCTGTTGAGGACTCAGTTGCATGTCTTCTGACTGACGATTTCAGTGTTTTCTAGTGGGTTTGGTGCGCACCGCACCTCTGGAGTTGTTGACACACGATTGTGTGGTCCACGCCGGTTGGTGTGCGCTCTGTGAGCTATCCGATGCCTGGTTGGCACTTCATTTGGGCAGGTCGTGGTGGTGACCACCGGAAGTCGTGGTACGACTTAGTGGTCTCTTTGCGCTGGTTGTTTTCTCCGACTGGTTTCGCCCTTAATTTCGAGATCAAATTGTTTTTAAGTTGGTTAGATTTGTAACATCCAGGCTCTGCTTGCCTTGCTGCTTGATCTTGGGATCACGACATGTCGGGCTGTCACGTTTTGAATGTGACGTGTTCCATGTCGCCTTCTGGTTGAGAAGGTCGCGACCCTCTTGGCGCGTTCACGTTGTCTGTGGCAGGTGCGCCACGTGTCCGCAGCGTGTGTGTGAAGGCGACGTGCAAGTTGTCGCGTTCATCTGAGATGCCTGCGTGTGTGACATGTGGTTTGGAGGTTGTCTGATTGTCAGAAGACCTGTCGGAACTTTTGAGAAGGCGACAGAATGTTTGTCGCGTTCTGGTTGAGAACGTGACGCCTATCTTGTCGCGACCTTAGTCTGAGGCCTTAAGGCTGGCGGATGCCTCTTTCTTCTCTTTTCTTCTCCTGTCTCCTCCCTTCTCCCCTCTCCGAGGTGGGGGAGCTTTCCCTCCCTCTTCTCAGGTGTTGAGCATGGTGGAGATTCCGGCAAGCTCGTGGCGGAGCGATGGAGTAGTGTGGAGCGAGGAGAAGGCGGTCAATCCGACATGAAGGGCCCCAACGGGTCGTGCTCGTCTTTGTAGGTAGGGATCTCTTGTTCCCTTCCTTGTTAGGGTAGATGGAGCTTGTTTTCAGGTTGTTCTTTCCATGCATGTGTGATTCCTCGTTGTTTTGCATGGATAGAGGCCTGCCGGTGGTGCTCTGTCTATGTGTGTAGCTTAGTTCCCGTTTTGTGTGGGCGAGGAGAGGTGGCATGGTGCCCCTCGAGCCACTCTTGGTTTCCTTTGTAAGTGTGCTCCTCTCCCTCTCTTGTTTGGTGGTAGTATTGTAGCTTGGGGGACCTTACGATGGCCCCTTTTCTCGGTTGGGTCTTCTGTCTGAGATCGCGACGGGATGGCTGTCGCGATGCTAGTCAAAAGGCGACGGGCAACCTGTCGCATTCTGGTCGCGACAGGTTAACCATTGCGTTCACCCTGTTCGTCTATTTCCCTGTTTCTAGGTGTGAGGCCCTCGAATTTTGTTGACTTTATATTCTATATATGTGATGTTTACTTGTTCTTGCATATATGGTGTGTATTAAATTTGTGCATATTAAAATTATTTAATTACTCATGTGTATATGTATGTATATATATATATTATTTTATGTGGGGAGTGCTTAGCTAATTTTATACATCATAGAACTTATTTAAATCCTATGTATATTGAATTTAAGAAATGTTGTGCATATAATATGTAGTTATTGCTACACATCTTATAGACATATATGAGTTTATTCTATGCATGTAATATATTTTAATGTGCACGTAGTATCTAAGTATTTTTATGTACATATATATTTATTATTCCGTGCACAATGTATTTAAATAATATAGTGTATATAGTATGTAACCATTGTTGTATATCTTGTAAGTACGCATAGGTTATTTTGTACATGTAATATATATTTAAATGTGCATGCATTATCAATTGCTGAAGTAAATAGTATATATACATTTAAATCTATGCATGTGGTATGTAAGTATGTGTGTACATATATAATATATGTTTAACTTTGTGTATGTAATATCTACTTATTTTTGTGCCCATTAAATTGTTTATGATGTGTTGGTACATCTATTTTATTGTATAGTTGTTTCTGGCTGAGATGCACAATTGGCGGCAGCATCCTGTGCCGCCGATTGCATGGCTAGAATGGTTGGTGTCCAGATCGATGGACGTCTAACTACCTGTTGGCGGCACCTTATGTGGACGCCAAGTTCCCAGCTGTGTGACGGTTTCAGATTTGGTAATGCTCGCATTTTGTCCGGTTTCAGTTTAGGAACACCATGTAAACGGTAGGAGACCTACCCTATGCGTACCCAACCCACCAAGTCTATAAAATCACCTTGTTCCAGCCGAATTAAGTCTTTGGCTCTTGTGAGAAAGTTAGGGTTTTCTGTGAGAAAAGGGAGTTTTTACGAGCTCTGATCCGGCGTTTGGGTGCTTCTTCCGACGATCTTCAACAACTGGGAGGTGCACTTGACATCAAGGAAGCTTCTCCAACTCTGAGGATCGACCTACATCGACATGAAAGACCGGATCTCAAGAAATTTTTGACTCTTCTTGGCTTGGCGAGGAGGGCTTCAGCGAGGAATCTAGACCTTTTTAGATTTATTCTCAGGGAAGTAGCTTAAGGTTTCACTCCGTAGACTTGTCCTCTATGGCTTGCACATTTTTACGGATTTTTAAATCGCGTCCTGGACCCCTAAATTCACATGTTTCTGTGTTAGGTTTGCATTATGTGCAGACAGGAGGCAGACGACCAGTAGGTTGCCGTCTAGTTCTTGTGTAGACGGCAAGAGATCCTACTGTTAACTCCTTCTGACGGCCAGGACCATGTCGTCAAGTTCACCTGTATCTGCAGAAAATAGTTAATCCTTGTAATGTGATTTCTGCTTGATAGGTGGTCTGTGCATGTTGTGAAAATCAGGATTTGTCAGGTATGCTAAGTAGGTCATATCATGAGGATCTACTAAATTTCTGAGCATAATAATAATCAAAATAATTTCTATTATTTGAGAATAAGTATGTTTTCATTATGGTTAATTCTGATAAATGGTTGTGGCATGTTATGAATTAATAAAATTTTAGTGATCTTGGAATGACTGTTCTCATGTATTCAACCTGATAGAACCTACTTCTTACTGTATAACGTGCTAAATGATTTATGATATTAAATTTCATGTAATCTTTGTTAATTATTAAAAATAGTGTTTTTGCCCCAAAAATTGTGAAAATTTTCAAATATGTTCCCTATAGTTTATATGAACCATGGTTAATATTTGGTAGGATTCTAAGTACTGTGCAGAGTGCTATTAGTTTCTGAATTCTTCTACACCATGATATGATAAATTTAAATACAGAATAATTATACTGTTGAATGTTATTGTTTTAGAAATTTTAATGAAGTTAGAACCACTGTGTGCATGTTTTATATCTGTTAAACTAGATGGTTCACTATCTACCATGTTCAAATTGAAATATCTTGTAAATGCCTGAAATCTATGTTTATATTAAAAATAGTTTTACAGCTTCTAAAATTCTGAAAAATTAGAGATATGTTCCTTATGCTATATCCAACTCGAGGTTAAAAATTGATATTATTATAAGGACTACTACATACTGTTATGATTTTCTGAATGTTAAAATACATATAGAAATCATAGACATGAGAATGTATACATGTTTAATTTTTGGATAAAAGTAGTACCATGATAGATTTCTGTTGCACAGTAGTGTTTGATTCAGAACTGAGAAAATATGATGTGTGATGTTGTATTGTCATCTTAATAAATTATGCATGAATGTACAAAAGAGCATGATAGAGTTATATGAAAATGTTAATTTCATGTATTAGTTTCATAATTGCATTAATATATATGTTATTGCATTTTGAAATAATTGGCCAATAAGACATTGCTATTATAGAGATTTCCTACATGGAACTACACCATGGAATGCCCCTACGGCAATGGTTCAACTATATGAAATGACCTACTGAATCCGTGGGCAACGGATTAAAATCCTTGAGATAGACAAGTTCTACTGGTTAAGGTGGGAAGGGCTTTCCCCGATTTTGTGCAATAACCTAGACTTCATGACTGCATTGCCTAGGTGATAAGTATATGACTATATGCTATATGATCTCTATAATAGTGTGGGCTATGTCTTGGCAACTAAACGATGATGACTACATACTACATGACTACATGTTACATAACATTGGCTACATGATTCTATTTAAATGCTTTATTTATAAGTGGTATCCATATGCTACATGAATGTTTTACTCTACATATTTGGTAATCAAGACTTTGTCATATTGCCATGGTGAATAAGTACATATTAAAAAAAGGTAAAAGTACATATGAATATGTCATGAAAAGGTAAATGCATGTGCTAATATGATCCATGCTAAATGATAAATATAATATTACATTTAGTACCATGTGTAGGATTTTGTAAAATTTGTCCATGAGATAGTATTTACTGTATAAGCATGTGTTAGTATCATGTTATAAATTGAAAAGAAGTCATGTGTTAGTATATATAAAATTGTGAAATGAAAGCATGTAAGTACACAAATGATATCCATGTTTAGAACCATTATTTTATATGTACTAGTATAGTTTTGTTTAAAGGAATTCCATGTTTATTCATTTATGTTATAGCATGAGCATATATAAGATTAATTGTTAAATTCTAGTAAGTTAGTAAGATGTTAAATTATTAGAAAGTATGTGTGATAAGTGTATGGTTTGCGATTTTAAGTTGCTTGCTGAGTCTATTGTGTAGACCCACCCTTGCTAAACATTTCAGGAGACTTAGAAGTTGAAGACTTGGCAAGATCCGACAAGGAACGTGAAGATTAGATTGAAGACTGGTATTTCATTTACTAGTATGTGATGTAATTTGTAATTTAAACTTTGGTATTATTGTACTTGGAAACTGGCTATGTGGATGTTATGGTTTATGTTATTTCTTTCATGGACTATATAGACTGAGGTATGTGGATTAAATTGTTGATGGAATAAGAGTTGTTTAATTTCCGCTGTAACATTCTATTCTATTTATGTATATCTCAATTCATATGAATATCGTTGGGGTTTTCTCCCCTGTAGCAGCTTGCTCTCATCCGATGTGGGTTGGTATAACCATACCAAGTGGAAGTGGGTCATTACACTAGGCCTGTTCGAGGGGGGGTCTGTGCCTAAGTTGGTTAGAAGACATGTCTTCCCCAACTTAGAAACAAGGCCAGTTTTCCTTGGTCATTGTTGTAACTACCTGACCCTCCAGACCCCCGCCAGGGGCTCGAAGTTCGCGTTGCCACCCATGGATCCAAAGACCCGAAAGGGTTATAATAATAGTCTAGTGAGATATGTATTGAATTTAAATAACTATAACAAGATATAACAACTGAACAACGTGTCCCAAGAAAAAGCACAGGTACAAGAAGAATGGTGCAGTCCTTAAGGGGCATACCTCGAGGACTTGTAAAACACTACTCTCAGCTCACTTGGGTACAAGAGCTCACAACACTCGCTCTCACTGCTGCTGACAACACACGGCGCCACAACTGCCTTTGCAACCCGTCCGACACCGAGCTCCTGCGACGACGCGACCCCTAGTGAAGAGAGTAGGGGGGCTAGCCTCGCGAACAAGGCCCAGTAGGGATTACCAGTCCCTCACCGGCCAGAGCAGCAGGAACTTCAAAAGCAGGAAACTACACTAGAAAGCTGTAAAGCGAGGAGAACACCTACAGCAGGGTACTATAAAGCAGTGGAACAGAACAATACAATGTCACGATCACCAACCAAGGTCGTGACACGCACACGACTCCCGCAAAAACCAATGGAGTCGGGCACGAAGCAGAGAAGCAACCCTTGGCACACCACCGAGACCACGCAACAACCAAATGAGAACGACGTCCCACCACAAGCACAGCCACCTCAGACCTCCACAGGATCGAGGGCCGACAAGAAGAACCACCCAGACCCTAGACACACACCAAGTTGGGAAACTACACCTACCGGTGCCACCACAGATAGGCACTACGGCACAAAACCATGGAATCGCAAGAACGCTGTGCGGAAACCACCAGAAGCACGGGCCAACCAGGCCAAACTAACAACGCCCATGAAAGCTAGCCACGACCAGGCTACAACTGTCGTACAACTAGGGCAATGGATAACACTTAGAAACGTCGTGAGGATACATCATCACAACAACAGTAACCAAGCCACCACCACTGGCAGCTAAGAGGAAGACACGCCGTCCACACCCTCTTCGCTCGCCAGCCAGCCCTCGCCTCTAACCTTCCTGGAAGAGCGAGACAGAACTACCAAGAACACACAACACATGCAACACCGCAGCCTGGCCAAGCTGCGGCCCCACGCCTGGCCATCCCTGCGTGGCTCCGGAACAAATGCATGGAGAGGCAGTGAGACATAAGACTGTTAGTCTGTGTCAGGAAAGAACTCCGAAACTCTCGGCATCCCAGACTCACAGAGAGCTCTACAAACGACTCAGCGTCGTTGTCCAACCTCGTTTTCCCCTCAGCTCCAGAGTCTGCCAACTCAGCTGCCAACTCGAGAATGCTCGTACCCCCCAACGCTCCATCTAAAGGCTACGAAGACGGGGGTCCAAGAAACGGAGACAACCTTTGAACAGGACAAGCCCTTGAGTGCCAAGCATCGGGAGAACAAACGGGGCAGCACAATAAAAACCACACCGAACTGCTGGCTTGTAACACACGACAAGCCAGCGAGCACGAGGCGCACACAGATCCTCGAGAGGGCCATCGGCCAACCAAATATGTACAGAAAAGTGGAAGCCAGCATGGAAACTCATCGCTCTGCTAATAATCGATTGACCACTAGTCAATCGATTATTAGACAGATGCGACCCTCCTGGCACCACTGCCAGGACGCCACCATGAAGGTGTCACCTTCGGTCACTGAACGCCGGGAGGTAACCTGCCACGTTCCCAACTAGAAGGTCCTAAGGGAAAAGCCTGCCCTGGGGCACGTGCCAACACGCAAAATGGGCAACGGAACACCCGAGGCGACCCAGGTACTGTCGCACCTCCAAGGCTGTCGTGATACCATTGCGACAGGGAAGGGCACTACAACAGAAACCATATCGCGACGGGGCAAAGCGTCGCAACAGCAAACACTATCGCGACACTCATCACAACGGCCAGACCATCGCGATAAGGTCGCGCCCGACCGGGCCGACGCCTCTACTGATGTCGCGACATGTACGGCGGTCGTGACATCAGTCGAGAGGCAGACCACAGGATGCTCCATCCTGAGCTGCCGACAAGCTACAAACACACCATTCCACGGAGGGGAGCATGGGGAAAGCAGTAAACACTACCTACTAACTATGAGGAGCTCCCAATCCACCAGGATCGAGAAGAGTTCAAGCAATCCCTACCTCAAACGAAGAACCAAACCTGTAGGGCCTTCTCGTTGGAATGAACACCTCCTTCTCGCTCCACGCACGCTCCGTAATGCCGGGAACACAAGCGCACCCTCCTCCTCATCTGAACACTCAAAAAGGGGGAAGAGGGGGCGGAGCCACCGTTGGAGGGGGAGAGGAAGAGAGGAAAGGGGAGAGAGGGGGAAGGGTGCGCCAGCCAAGCCTTAAGCCTTTGGCACCCAGAATGAGATAGGTCGACGTGTCGCGTTAGAAACCTTAATGTGACAGGTCAATGGCCCACGATAAGAACGTGCCCCCCATGAGCACCGTGACAATGCGACAAGCCGTACTACACACCTACCACCCTGACAGGCGTCAGACGACCAAAACGACAAAACACTATCGCGACCCATTGACCGGTCGCGACACCAATATGCGACGGGCAACATGGGCACGACAAGAATGCGATGCACACGCTCTTCACGACAAGGATGACTACCGTGTCAGACACCCACGACGCGACACTAATGCGTCACCCAGCATGGACGTGTTAGTGGCCAGTCACCCCAGACACCGGACGGAAAGCTGGGAAGCTAGTTTTACAGTTCTGCCTCAGGTTGTGGGTGTGAGCCTTGGGGGCGGTGTTCCCAAGGGCTCTGCCTTCAGACAATGAATGCGACAGGTCGATACATCGCGTTCATCATCTGAAGGAGACACCCTGTGTGTCGCTTCCTGGTCGCGATAGTTTCCTTGTTGCTTTCTGGTTTCTGGTGGCAACAAGTCTTTGGTCACATTCTACTTTCGGTGTTGGTTGGCTGCGGGTCTACTGATCTACTTGGGGGTTCGGCCTTCTGATGCTAAACGTGACTGGTCGATACCTCACGTTCAGATCAGAAGGCGAAGCCCCTGTCGTCGCGACCTTGGTGGCGACAGGTTGGTCGTCGCCTTCTTGTTCAGAAGGCGACGCTCCTTTGGTCGAGTTCAGGTTCCTAGGTTTCTGGCTGTGGTTTTTGTATCCTATTGGCTGATGGCCCTTCTGGGGGTTTTTTCGGAAGGTGTGACGTACGTGCCTGTGCCTGCTGGGCTTGTCTTGGTTACAAGCCGGCTGTGTTGTTTGCTTGTGGTGGTTGCCCCGCCTGTTCTCTTTCCGCCCGGTGCTAGGCACTTGAGGGCTTGTCCCATTCAGAGGTTGTCACCATTCTCCTGGGACCCCCATCCTCGGGAGCCTGTTGAGGGAGTTCTCCGGGCTACGAGCATGCTCGAGTCGGCAGCCGAGTTGGCAAACCTTAGAGCTGATGGCAAAACGGTGGTGGACAGTAGCTTACATGTTGGGTTCTCATGTATGATGTTTGTACTTAAATGTTTTTTATGATGAACAATGTTAATTGATGTTGTATGCATGGTTGAAACATGATGACAGTGACAAAGTCAAGCAAGATACAATCATATAAAAACATGCTTCAATTGATCATCTATATATTTGTTGTATCTCACTTAGAATGTTCTTTAATGCAGGTGTGAATGTATGCGAGACAAGTATCAAATTCAAGAGCAAAAGCTCAAGAAAAAGACATCAAGCAAGTACTGTCGACAGCCCTACAGGTCCCTGTCAACAGCCAAGCATAGGGAGAACAGAAAGCTTCAGGACAAGTGTGTCTGTCGACAGCCACATATCGCCTGTCGACAGCTACACACAGGAAAGCATTTCCCAGAAAACCTGTGTTATGGAAATTGGAAGTCTGTCAGTACCTATCGACAGATGAATAGTCACCTGTCGACAGACGAAGAGAAACTTCAATTCCGAGATTGGATATGTTCTGTATTTAGGTGTTTCCTTTTACACGTCTCTCCAAACTTGGACACCCATATATATAGAACATATTGATGTATTTCGCAGCAAGAAGCCACATACCAAACCCTAAGGAAAACTCAAGAGAGAGAGAGCTCTCCCTGCTGCTCTACTTCTTACCTCTGTCATGTTCGTGGAAGATCCATCTCACGAGCGGAGTTGAAGTCAGTCATCCTCGATTCAAGCTTCTCCATCATCTAAGCATCATCAAGATGAATCTTGGAGTTCTTCTGGACGACCATCACGAAGAGTTCACAATTGGATTTGTTTCTATATCTCTGAACTCTTCTCTGTTCTATTTTTCTTGTCTTTGTGTGTGTGGTTGTGTTTCGAGCGCCCCTTGTGCTTGATCCACGTGGTGGTTGTTGTTCTGATTGCTTATTTGCATCAGACAACCATCGTATGTGTTTTGTAGAGTTGAACTCGCTGATAAGCAGTCTTTGCGTGTGTGTGTGGACGGTGGGCGTAGGATACACAGTTGTGTACTCCGAACCACCTTAAATCTTCGTGTCCTATGGTTTGAATGTTTTCACGATAGATGTTTGGTAGGCACGTTGATTTCTCACATGTTAGATAGGTTGTTCCTGTTCTACTCACAACAAGCACACACTAGCAGTTCGAATTCAAATCAAATCTATCTGAGATTCGATAAGTTTGTGTTTCCATCAAAAAGAAGGTCATAGTGTTGTAATTGGAAGTAATATATTCACCCCCCCCCCCCCTTCTAGATTACCATAATAGATAATTCCGCACATCTTTCAATTGGTATCAGAGCAAGGTTTCTCCGATTTACGCTTTTGTAGCTTGATCTTATGATCAGAAGATTCTCGATGTCATGGAATCTAACAATGGGTTTATGGCTGAGGGACATTCAGTGTCTAGGCCACCTTTCTTTGATGGCACTGATTATCCATATTGGAAAAATCATATGCAGGTCTTTCTGAGAGCTCAAGACTTTGAGCTGTGGAAGATCGTCAGCAAAGGAGCGTATGTGCTGCCGAAGATGAAGATACTTGGACAAAGGATCAGATTAAGAAAGGTACCTTGAATTGGAGCGCATTGAACATGAGCAGTGTGCCGTACATCCCAAGGAGTTTCAAGAGTCTCCATGCACTTCAGCAAAAGAAATGTGGGACAAGTTTGAACTCATCTACGAAGGTACGTCTGAGGTAAGGGAAACCAAAGCAAGCATGCTAATATCTGAATATGAAATGTTATAATGAAAAATGAAGAATCAATTTCAGATATGTTGCTTATTTATGCTGATAATAAAGGGTTGAAAGGTCTGAAAAAGGAGTACTCAGAAAGTGACTTAGTTAGGAAGATACTTCGGTCTCTTCCATCAACAGATGAAGAAATTCACTGCTTAATGGCAAGGAGTGAGGACTCCACTGAGGTAAACTCTTCCTTTGAGAACTATACTGTAGATGAATGGGAAGAAGCTTACATACTGCTCTTTGAGAAATTTTGTGAGTTCAAGTCTGAAAACAAAGCACTAAAAAAGAAAATCAACTCATTTGTTCATAGCACATCTTCCAATGATGAACAAATTGTCATTCTAAATAAAGAAATTGAATGAGATGAGAAAATTGATGAGGAAGCTCACAGTGAGGAAATGGATAGCATGAAAGAAAAATTGCAAGAAAGTGAAAAGGAAAACAAAGTCTAAAAAATTCTCTTGATAATCTTCAACATGAATATCAAGAAATTAAGAAAAAGTTGGAACAAACTAAAAAAGAGTTAAAAGGAAAGACTGAAGATTTTACAAGATTTGTAAAGGGAAAACAAAATCTTGATGTTGTTCTGGGTGCAAAAGTGTAATGTAACAAAGCATGGGCTTGGATACCAACTAATAAAACAAAAGAAAATTGGAGAGACATTGATAACATCCTTTGTTGATTGTAGTCCAAGCACAAGCAAAAGTTCCTCCTAAGAGCAAGAAAACTCAAGCAAAGGGTAAGCTACAGCAACCCAAACAAAAGACTTCACTGTTCATCAAAACAAGAAGTCTGTCGACAGACCCAATGAGAGCTATCGACAGGCCTGGAAATATGCTGCCAAGGGATAGCCATCCAGGAAAGAAAAATGAAAAATGCAAATAAATGTTAATCAAAATAATAAAACAAATGTTTTGAGAAAATCCTCATCATGCAATGTTTGTAAGAAACTTGGCCACAATGAAAAACAATGATGGAATAATTCAAACAAACTGAAACTCAAACAAGTTTGGATTCCAAAGCATTTACTTTTTAGCATGAATGAAAAATTGGGACCCAAAATAATTGGGTACCAAAACCTCTTGTCTCATCCATCTATGCAGGAATGCCTAGTAGTCCAACATCAAAACAAATGGTACCTGGATAGTGGCTGCTCGAGGCACATGACGGGCGATAAGGAAAAATTATGTCAACTGGTGGAAAAAGACGGAGGTAAGTTGTCTTTGGAGGTAACAATAAGGGCCAAATCATTGGCACATGCAAGGTAGGTAAGTATGCCTCTAACTCGATAGACAACAAGTGTTCGTTGATGGTCTTAATCACAATTTATTTAGCATAAGCCAACTGTGTGATAAAGGTCATAAAGTTATTTTTGAATCAGATGCATGTAAAATTGTTGATAAAGAAGCAGGAAGTCTCAAGTTTTCTGGAAAAAGGGTGAATAATATCTATTTAGTTGATTTAGATGAACTAGAAAACAAAAATTTGTGTCTTGTTGCAAGTAAACAGGATGAGTTGACTTTGTGGCATCGTAGGCTTGGCCATGCGAGCTACAATGTTTTGCACAAGATCATGAAGAAGAAATTGGTAAGTGGACTTCCTGAGATTCAATTCAATAAAAATGAAAGTTTTTGTGATGCATGTGCACAGGGAAAACAAACTAGAAAATCCTTCAAATCAAATGCTCTCATCATCACTTCAAAACCCTATGAACTGTTGCACATGGACCTATTTGGACCTACTAGCACTCTAAGTCTCAATGGAAAACATTTTGGTTTTGTCATTGTAGATGATTTCTCTAGGTTCACTTGGGGCAAATTCTTGGCTCATAAAAATGAAGCTCTAAAAGTCTTTGAAGAGTTCCTTAATAAAATTGAGTATGGGAACACAAACAGAATATACTCAATCCATACTGATCATGGGGGAGTCTGACAACAGCTCTTTTTCTGAATTTTGCAGAAACCAAGGTATTGATCACAAGTTTTCCTCTCTAAGGACTCTAGAACAAAATGGCGGTAGTGGAGAGAAAGAATAGGACCTTGGTGGAAATGGCTCGCACTCTTCTGTTTGAAAGTCAATTCACAATAAGCTTTTAGGCAGAAGTAGTGAGCACCTCATGCTACATCCTCAATAGAGCCATGGTAAGACCTGTGATGAAGAAAACTCCCTATGAACTGTTAAAAGGTAAGAAACCCAGTATTTGATATTTCAGGGTTTTTGGCTCCAAAGTGTTTATACATAACAATGATAAAGTTGATTTAGACAAGTTTGAAGCCAAAAGTGATCCAGGTATTTTTCTGGGATACTCAGAACACTCTAGAGCAATCTAGAGTGTTTAATAATAAAAATAGAATTGTGAAAAAAACTCCACATGTTGTTTTTGATGAGTATTGCAAAGACTAACAGTTCAAATTTTTAAGGTATGATGTGATGGAGAGAAGGAATATACTTGAGAAACAACATGAGAAAACTAAAGGAAATTCTCAAGTAAAAACCAAAACTAATCGTGCATATTTTCGCAGGTACGATGATGATGAAGGATTCTTTTAAGAAAGCAAGATGATGAAACTGAAGAAGATCATCAAGAGGAAGAGCCTCAAGATGAAACTCCTCAAGAACACCCTCCTGAAGAACAAGTCACACAGATCCACTTCCTCAAATCCAAGATCAACCAGGTCCTTCAACAATCAATGTCAGGTACTCTAAAGATCACCTACTTGATAATGTCATTTGAAATGTAAATGATAAAGTTCAAACTAGGTCTCCGGTTAGACAAATAGTTGAACAAGATCATTTAGCTTTTGTCTCTCAAGTGGAACCTAAAAATGTTGAAGAGGCTCTAAAAGAAAATTCTTGGATAGATGCTATGCATGAGGTGTTGAACCACTCTTTTATTACCCTCATATTTTGGTGCTAACAAAATTTATGATTAGATTATTTCATGAATATTTATGATTATTTTATGGCGCACTAAAATGATAAAGTCGATGTCTAATTTCATATACATCGATTTCACTTCAAGTGCCAAATTTATAAGTGCAGAACGATCGCTTTGTGGCCATAACGATTTGTTAAGGATTTGTTAAGAAATTGATCTCAGAACGATTCGCTAAGTGGCCATAAAGATTTGTTAAGAAATCGATCTCACAACGATTTCTTAAGTGGCCATAACGATTTGTTAAGAAATCGATCTCAGAATGATTCCTTTTGTAGCCATAACGATTTGCTCTCAAAAAGATTCGTTAAGACTCTCATAACGATTTGTGAAGAGACCAGAACGATTTGTTCACATCGATTTATTCATTCGCAACGATTTCTTAAGAGCCACATCGATTTCTTCGTTCGCAACAATTTCTTCAATGAACACATCGATTTGCTAAGGCTCGTAACGATTTGCCCTTCGTAATGATTCGTTAAGGCTCATACGATTTCTAAGAGCTACATAGATTTCTTCTGTGAGAACAACGTTTTGCTCTCACATCGATTTCTTCAGTGAGAACATTGATTTCTTCGATAAGAACAACAATTTGGTCTCACATCGATTACTTTGGAGAGAACATCTATTTCTTTGTAAGAACAACGATTTGTACATGGATTTCCTTATAACGTCATAACGATTTGCACATCGATTTGTTCATAACATTACAATGATTTGTTCGTCATGTTGTAACGATTTGTATGTGCATCGTTTTGCTCATAAGCACACAACGATTCACTCATGCATACAACGATTTCATAAGTCATGCACGTAACGATTTCTGGAATATCATGACTTAATATTTTGAATAGTTTGAAAAGTCAAAAAGGTCTTCACGCATATCTTTCTGACAACTGTGCAGACTGAACGTATCACTCATGCATAATATCTTCCATACTCATGAGTATCTTTTATCCATATCTTTAGAAGAACAGATTAGAACTTCCATTTCCGTATAAAGGTTTTCTAACGTTGACTGACAGCAAGAGACAGCTTAGCTGTCTATTGTTTAAGCTTGAAATATGTGTAGGTCTCTGACAGCGTTCCATATGCAACATTGGAAATGAAAACACAAGATATATCAAAGAAGATCTTCTCCTCTTGACATGCATGAAACGCAAAGGACCGTTGAACCAGAAGCTCCTATACACCATACAGTCTAACGTACACTTGAGCTTTGAGACAATGGCTACTTCACAGATTTATTTCAAATGGAAAGTATATATAGAAGACTGAAGCTCCAGAAGCAAGAACAACAAGATAGAGAAGATACAAAGCTCACATCCTGTTTGATCAAGCTTTCTGCAAGCATTGAAGAAGAGCCAAGCTTCATTCCTTCTGTCTAGCTCTTGCTCTCTGAATTTAGTGTAGATCCTTGAAAGAACTTCTGTAAGCTGAGAGTGTTCCTCCCTGTAGAATCTTTCTACTCTCAGTCTTTGCTTCAGATCAAGTTCTGGTCTATAAGCTTGATCTAGGGGCTTCCCTGTAAACACATTCTTGTGTTGTTTCCCTTCGTATTGAAGGAAACCTGGTGGTTTCCAGGGTGTTGTTACCTTCGTGAGAAGGAAGACCAGCTGCGGCTGGGTGTGACCACCTGGGGTCTGTACTAGGAGGTTTGCTTCTGCGCCTGTAAAAGAAGTAGGTTTGCTTCTGAGCCTGCAAAAAGTGGGTTGCCTTCTTACCGGAAAGAGAAGAAGACCTGGTGGGGTATCCAGGGTGTTGTTGTCCATAGGGGGACTGTACCCTAGTTAGTGAAATCCTGAGTTTTGCTCAGGGACTGGACGTAGGACTTCCGTGTGGGAAGGTCCGAACTAGGATAAATCTCCTGCGTCTTTTGTATGATTACATTTGTTGTTCATTTGTTTACTTCATACTAACTCTAACCATCTACTTGAGCGTTATCTGTTAAGTATTTTCTTGAACTGGTTTTAAGTTGACCGAAACTTTTAAAGTCTCATTCACCCCCCCTCTGGGCTTGCTAGCTGGGCACAAGTGTATCAAATCCAGTCTCTTCATCAAATAGAATATCCAACGATCTGAAGAGCAAAGATCCATGGCAGCCAAAGAATTGCTGACGGTCAATCAATCACCAGACCTCCATTCTTTGATGGAGAGGACTATCAATATTGGAAGACCAGGATGGAGTTCTTCCTTCAAGGTCTTGACTTTCAAATCTGGTCCATTATAGAGAAGGAGATCTCAAGGTAACCAACGGCAAAGACAAATGGACGGATGAAGAAGCTTTCTTAGAATAGTAAAGCCAAGAAGCGAATTCAACTGGATCTCAGCAAACAAATCAGCAAAAGAAATGTGGGATAAGTTGAAGCTCACATACGAAGGAACAGACAAAGTCAAAGAAACCAGGATTGACATCCTCGTCACTCAATATGAAAAGTTCCAAATGCTGACAGGTGAGACCATTACCCAGATGTATAGCAGATTTACTGACATAACTATGGTCTTGCAGGGCTTGGAAAGATATACAATCTTGGAGATATTGTAAGAAAAATTCTCAGATCTCTACCAAGCCAGTGGACTCCAAAAGTCACTGCCATCGAAGAAGCTAATGATCTTACTACTATGTCATTAGAAAAGCTTATAGGATCATTGATGGCACATGAGATCAACATGGAGCGACTTTCTGAAAGATCTTCTAAGAAAAAGCTCACTAATGCTTTTAAAGTTGCAGCTACTCCTTCCACCTCCACCACTTCTTCTAGTTCAGAAAATGTAGGTTCTAAAGATAGTGATGTTGACGATGTCCTATCAAAACTTCAGAAGATCCTCAAGAAGAAGAAGAAAATTGGATCGAGAAGGATTCAAAAGAAAGAAAGAAAAGAAAAAGAACCAGTCTGCTATGAATGCAGAAAATCTAGACATCTGAGACCAGATTGTCCAAGGCTCAAGAAGACTAGTCAGCCATAAAAATTCAAGAAGCAGCACAAGAAATTCAAAAGAAAAGCCATGGCGGCTGCTTGGGAAAATGAAGAGGCCACAACTCAGAATCGGAGAAAGAGCAGGTAAATCTAGCCCTCATGGTAGAACTAGATGAGGTACATTCAAACTCATCCTTTGATTCTTGCACGGATTCAGGATCAGAACAAGTGTGTAATGAACTTTATGATAACACAAGGTTGTTGTAAAAGAATTGAAAAATATCAAGAACAACCTTACTTGTTTGGAAAATACTAATTCTGATATTAAATCAGAAATGGAACAATCAGAAGAAAATGACTATCTACTCTTGATGAACAAAAGAAAAAGACATTCAAGTGGGTATGGTTAGAGGATGCTCAAAAACATCCTTTAGTTTTAGTTTTTTGTTTAAATCTATGTTTTACATTTCTGTTTCTGTAAATACAATGCTACTGACAATGTTTACAAGTTGTTCTTAGATCAATGCAGGCAATAATTCTGAAGACTTGACAAACAATCAGTCAAGAGATCAACAGGTCGACACACCAAGAAACACCTGTCGACAAACAAGTAAGAATCCTCAAGAGGACCCTCCCTGTCAGGGGGAGCCTTATGCTTAGGGGGAGTCTCACACTCAGGGGGAGCATTCACTAAGGGGGAGTTATTCATCTTCGACAATTATTGTTGAACCCCTCTCTGGTAAGATTCTCTCAAAGGGGGAGAATATGCATAGTAAGACCCTTCCTTTTGGTTAAGTGACAAAAAGGGGGAGAGTAAGTATGCACTGTGAATTTTCTATATATTTCTTGTCTTAAGTATCTTTGTCAGAAAATTCTCATAAATTTTGTCATCACCAAAAAAGGGGAGATTGTTGAACCACTCTTTTTACCCTCATATTTTGGTGCTAACAAAATTTATTATTAGATTATTTCATGAATATTTATGATTATTTTATGGCGCACTAAAATGATAAAGTCGATGTCTAATTTCATATACATCGATTTCACTTCAAGTGCCAAATTTATAAGTGCCAAAACGATTCGCTTTGTGGCCATAACGATTTGTTAAGGATTTGTTAGAAATCGATCTCAGAACGATTCTCTAAGTGGCCATAACGATTTGTTAAGAAATCGATCTCACAATGATTTCTTAAGTGGCTATAACGATTTGTTAAGAAATCGATCTCAGAACGATTCCTTTTGCAGCCATAACGATTTGCTCTCAGAACGATCGTTAAGTCTCTCATAACGATTTGTGAAGAGACCAGAACGATTGTTCACATCGATTTCTTCATTCGCAACGATTTCTTCAATGATCACATCGATTTGCTAAGGCTCGTAACAATTTGCCCTTTCGTAACGATTCGTTAAGGCTCATAACGATTTCTTAAGAGCTACATTGATTCTTCTGTGAGAACAACGATTTGCTCTCACATCGATTTCTTCAGTGAGAACATCGATTTCTTCGATAAGAACAATGATTTGGTCTCACATCGATTACTTGGAGAGAACATCGATTCTTTGTAAGAACAACGATTTGTACACGGATTTCCTTAAACGTCATAATGATTTGCACATCGATTTGTTCATAACATTACAACTATTTGTTCATCATGTTGTAACGATTTGTACGTGCATCAGTTGCTCATAAGCACACAACGATTCACTCATGCATACAACGATTTCATAAGTCATGCTCGTGACGATTTCTGGAATATCATGACTTAATATTTCGAATAGTTTGAAAAGTCAAAAAGGTCTTCACGCATATCTTTCTGACAACTGTGCAGACTGAACATATCACTCATGCATAATATCTTCCATACTCATGAGCATTTTATCCATATCTTTAGAAGAATAGATTAGAACTTCCATTTCTGTATAAAGGTTTTCTAACGTTGACTGACAGCAGAATATTAGCTTAGCTGTCTATTGTTAAGCTTGAATATGTGCAGGTCTCTGACAGCGTTCCTATGCACCATTGGAAATGAAAACACAAGATATATCAAAGAAGATCTCCTCTTGACGTGCATGAAACGCAAAGGACCATTTAACCAGAAGCTCCTCTACACCATTCAGTCTAACGTACACTTGAGCTTGGAGACAACGGCTACTTCAACGGATTTATTTCAAATGGAAAGTATAATAGAGATTGAAGCTCCAGAAGCAAGAACAACAAGATAGAGAAGATACAAAGCTCACATCCTGTCTGATCAAGCTTTCTGCGAGCATCGAAGAAGAGCCAAGCTTCATTCCTTCTGTCTAGCTCTTGCTCTCTGAATTTAGTGTAGATCCTTGAGAGAGCTTCTGTAAGCTGAGAGTGTTCCTCCCTGTAGAATCTTTCTACTCTCAGTCTTTGCTTCAGATCAAGTTATGTTCTATAAGCTTGATCTAGGGGCTTCCCTGTAACACATTCTTGTGTTTGTTTCCCTTCGTGTTGAAGGAAGACCTGGTGGTTTCCAGGGTGTTGTTCCCTTCGTGAGAAGGAAGACCCTGCGGCTGGGTGTGACCACACTGGGGTCTGTACCAGGAGTTTTGCTTCTGTGTCTGTAAAAGAAGTAGGTTTGCTTCTGAGCCTGCAAAAGAAGTGGGTTGCCTTCTTACCTTGAAAGAGAAGAAGACCTGGTGGGGTATCCAGGGTGTTGTTGTCCATAGGGGGACTGTACCCTAGTTAGTGAAATCCTGAGTTGTTGCTCAGGGACTGGACGTAGGACTTCCGTGTGGGAAGGTCCGAACCAGGATAAATCTCCTATGTCTTTTGTGTGATTGCATTTGTGTGTTCATTTGTTTACTTCATAATAACTCTAACCATCTACTTGAGCGTTATCTGTTAAGTATTTTGTGAACAGGTTTTAAGTTGACCGAAACTTTTAAAGTCCCATTACCTACCCCCCCCCCCCCCTCTGGCTTGCTAGCTGGGCAACATGAGAACTAGGTCAATTTGAAAGAAATAATGTCTGTAGTTTAGTTCCTAGAACCCCTGCAATTCTGTCATGGAACAATATGGGTGTTCAGGAATAAACTAAATGAAGAGGGTAAAGTGGTGAGAAACAAAGCTAGACTGGTAGCAAAAGGATATAATCAAGAATTTGGAATAGACTTTGAAGAATCCTTTGCACCTGTAGCTAGGCTTGAAGCAGTTAGGATCTTGTTAGCATATGCATATTCAAACAAGTTCAAACTTTTTTCAAATGGATGTTAAAACTGCTTTCTTGAATGGCTACATCAAAGAGGAAGTCTATGTTTCTCAACCACCTGGTTTTGAGGATAATGAAAAGTCTAACCATGTTTATAAGTTGCACAAAGCTCTTTATGGTTTGAAGCAGGCACCTCGAGCTTAGTACGACAGGTTGAGTAACTTTTTGGTGAGTAAAACTACTCAAGAGGTAAAGTGGACCAACTTCTTCACTAACAAGTTCACAATCATATCATTGTGTTCAAGTCTATGTAGACGACATCATCTTTGGTTCCACTAATCCATCACTGTGTGAAGAGTTCTCTAAACACATGCACAGTGAATTTGAGATGAATCTAATGGGGGAGCTTCAATTTTTTCTTGCTTGTAGGTAAAGCAACACGAAGACATATTCTTCATTAATCAAGAAAAATATGTCAAGGAGCTTCTAAAAAGATTTCATTTTGAACAACCAAGCCCGCCTCAACCCCAATGAGCACAAGCATTAAACTGGAAAATACGAGAAAGTAAACCAGTAGATGCAAAGAAATTCTGAGGTATTACTGGCTCTCTCATTTACCTTACTGCAAGCAGGCTACATATACAGTTCAGCATTTGCCTTTGTGCTAGATATCAATCTAGTCCAAAGGAAAGCCATTTGGTTGCAGTAAAAAGAATTTTCAGATATCTCTCAGGTACCATGATTTGGGTTTATGGTAGTAATTTTAACTTGATTTCATATTTTGATGCTGACTATGCGGATATAAAATTGATAGAAAAAGCACTAGTGGGTATTGTCAACTCCTTGGTGGTTGCATGGTTTCGTGGGCATCTAAGAAGCAACACTCGGTTGCACTCTCTACTGCAGAGGCAGATATGCTGTTGCAGAGAGTTGTGCGGCTCAATGTTGTGGAGCAAAAGTCAGTTGTGTGATTACAACATTGACATTGGATGCACACCGATCTTATGTGACAACACTAGTGCTATCAACCTTTCCAAAAACCCGATTCAACACTCCAGAACCAGCACATTGAAATTAGACATCACTCCTTGAGAGATGAGTAGCCAACAAATCCTTGGAGCTTAGCTTCATACCACTGAGAAGGAACTGGCTGATATCTTCACAAAACCATTGTCTGAAGATAGGTTCACCTCATTGAGGAGAGAATGGGCTTGTGTAAAAGCAATGAACCTATACCCAATTTTGGTGTATGTGCTCTTGTGTGTAAAGACTATGTGGTATATCGAATGGTGACATGTGGAAGAACAAGTCATGCTTGTTTGGAAACTATCATTATGCGTGAGAAAACATTCTCCGCCACGTATCCATAGTCCAAGTTGCATATGAAGGTCATTTACTTCAAATGGGGTATATAGTTTCTTTTCAATTTGCTTATTTATTTTTTCACAACAAATGAAATTCTGTGATCATATGCTTATGGATGTTTTTTGTGTATGCTTGTGCTTGCTATGCATTGAATATCATGTTTGAAGTGCTTGAATGTTGAAGACATCAAATGCACACACTATGGGGGAGTTAATTTCAAGTTTGGTGAGTGAAAGTCATGAGGGAAAATCTATTCTTTACATGTCATAATTTCCCACACATGAAGTTCAAAGTTCTCTCTATTCTCAGCCTTAAACCTGATTCGTCAAGCTCCTGTCGACAGCCACAAACTCCTCTGTCGACGATATGCCTTCACAGACACCAGGCCTTGAAGCTTGTGTGCATCTGTCGACAGCTACTTCTTCTCTGTCGACAGCCACACTCAGTATTTGTCCTTCCCGAACTCCATATGTTCAGTCTGTGTGCATCTGTCGATAGCCTCATTCCAGCTGTCGACAACTATGATCTGCCTGCAACCAGTGTTTCAAAACTGTCTGCATCTTCGAAAGGCTCCAACTTTCTGTGAACAATACATTTTTTACTTAAATCCTTCATCTTCTTTTCATCCTCATGAGCATGTTCATACATTTAATGTAAGGTGAAATTGGATTCTTACTTGCGTTATAATCTTTCATATTTACATAATACCAAAGATATTGTTTGAGTCACAATGATTTTGACATATTATTCTTGTATGAGTCTAGGTTGGATCATTCCGAGTACATTGATCAAATCTAATGATTTTAACCTAACTCACTTGAATACTCCCTTATGGATGATCATGTCTCTAAAATGGATTGACATGTAAGAAGGTTTTTGAACTTAATGTCTTACATTGACCTTTGACCTTAACTAACCTTTTGAACTTGATTTTCTAACCAAAACAAAAAACCAAAAAAAAGAGAAAAGCTACCTATTTGTAAGGCCCTAGTTTTTCACTCTCTTGCATAGGTATTGATTAGGATAGGATTGGTGTTTGTAGATGTATGTATAGTGTATATGAATTATGTGAATATGGATAAAAATATATGTATATATATATGTAAATACATCTGTGTAATATAATATAATTACACTGCATGATTGATGTTCAAACTATAGTGTAACCTTGTAAATAGATGTATATATATATGGTGTGAATGAAGAGTCATGGTTTCCTGCAGTTTTTAGTTCTGGCCAATCGACCTGTTGGCGTCACATCTGTTGACATTAATTGGAAGTCAGCGGCAACATCGATGGACGCCAACTTCAGCTTGGCGGCCAGTGATGTTGACGTCAATCTCCCAGTTTTCTGCAACTTCTAATCCAGAAACGTCCGTGATTTCTCCAGCTTCAGTTTTGGAAACCGTCCCCAACGGTCACTTGACCTACCTTATCGCGACCCCAGACCCTTGGCTCTATAAAAAACCTCTTTTCGACTGATCAACCCTTTTTGACTCTTGGGTCAAAAACCTAAAAGTTCTGTGCGAACCCTAAGTTTGTGCTCTGAGATCCGACTACTGGAGGCTTCATCCGGCGATCTACATAGACTGGGGAGGACTCTGAACATCCGAGAACGACTTCCCCACGCTGGTGTGCATTGGAGATCAACATAGAACCCGAATCTAAGGAGATCGAGGACTCTTTGGCTCAGGCCGAGGAGGGCTTCTCCGACTAAATCGATGTTTGTAGATTTTATCCAAGGCAAGTAACCTTTCACATAATCCCTACATGTGTCTAGTATGTCCTAGGGATTTTTCTGGATTTTATTCGTGTTCTGGAACCCCCATTCAAGTGATTCTTTTGCGTTCAGTCTGTGTTTGCATAGACAGAAAGTAACGGTGGGATCCCTTGCCGTTAAGATCTTTGTTGGCGGCGGACTATGTTGCCGTTAACCCTATAGATAGCCACCTACTTGCCGTCAAGTTCGTCAGACTGCAACAGTGTGCAGGTCTGACCTGTATAACCTAATTTTCGGGATTTCTGCGCATGAGGATATACAGTAAATTTTATATGTTATGTAAATACCCATGTTGGAGCATGTTATGGAACATTATGAATTTCTGTGGTTTGCCCTAATTATCAGAATTATCTGAGAGGTCTGGATGAGAGGATTTAATCTTGTAAATCTCGATTATGCAATCTGCGTGGAATTTAATAGCCATGAAATCTATGTACACTGGTTAAGGTTTCAGTTCATGTTGTAGAAAATTGGGAATTTTATGATATCTGTGGCAAGTTATTATAATTTTTTGAATGGTAAACCATAAGCATGCTGATTTAGTATAGAAATTCCAATAATGGTATGAAAGCAGGTAAATTCCTGGAAATTGTTATATGTTTAGTACTATCAGTATACATGTGTAGAATGAACTATGGGTCCTGAGACAACAACTATGCGAATTGGACTATTTTAACCTTATATAATATTACTGTTTGAATTTTTTTAAATAGTGGATATTCTAGAAAATTATGAAACTCGTATATGTGATGTATGAACAATAATGACGTGTGGTTCAATTTTCATGAGCATTGGATAATAGTAGATACTGATTCCAATATTTTCATCATAAGAAGGCATGTTTTAGTGTAATTAACAACGATTAATTAAATTGCAGCATGATATGAGTATAATAGTGTTCGTTAAATTCTGGGAACAGTAGTACCATGCTAGGCAATACTGAAATGTGAATATGAGAATGACATGGATATGAGAAGTATGCATTAAGTGTGTGTTAAATAATTAGAAAAAAATGTGTAGTTTTGCCAATGGGTGACACTGCTACCTTAGGGGCTGTGGAACTGTAGTGGTAAAGTCCTCACGGGAAAGTTCATAGTGTGTGATGTCCCACGGGCATTGGGATTAAATCCTGGAGGCAGACAAGTACCGCTGGTTAGGGTGGAGAGTGCTTCTCCCAGTTCTGCGCAGTAACTAAGATTTATCACTGGAATGCCTAGGTGATAGATATGTGTTGTGATTAGTCTGTGTCCTTCTAAAAGGTGGTTTGGACTATGTGTCACACATTAAAAAATGTGAAATTGTGTTTAAGTGAAAATGAATGTGTAAATTGTGAAATTGTGTAAATGAGTATGAGTTAATATAATTATTGTGATGGCATGTAAAATGTTAATTTCTTATATTAATGTAATATGTCCATAGTAAAATAGCAAGATTTTCATGAGTATAAATGTGTTATCCATGTGAAAATGACTATATATTCATGTTAGAATTCTCTCTTTCTTTACGTGTGCAAACTCCATATTTAGAATGACTAATGTTAGCATGTGAATGTGGTTAAATGAGGTTTAGTTTAACATATTGAAAAGTGTGTAGAAAACATGTGATAGGCTTCAAGTTATTGAAAAACTTGTATAAGACAACTATTATGTGTAACATGTGTAGAATCATGTTTAGGTTCTATTTAAATAAATTGTCAAATCCATGCTTATGTATTATGGTATAACATGAGAATGTGAAAGTCAGGTGATGCATGTAAGTTAGTGTGCTTGGTGTTACTTGTTGAGTTCTTTTGGACTCATTCTTGCTTCGGTGTACAGGTGCAGACGTTTCTACTTCTTCCAAGGAGATCGTTAGGAGCGACTCGGAGCGGGAGTAGGAGATTTGTTAGATTCAGCATTGTACCTTTTTATTTTCAAAAGTATGTAATAAGAGACTCTGCGTAGTCTCATGTGGACAATGTATTTATTCTATTTCTCAGTAATAAATGTTTAGTTCTCTTTTCTTCTCTATGGACTGTGAATAGAATGTAGATGATGGAATAATATGTCTCATTTAGTCCTTCTTTCCCGCTGCTATGTGATATTTATATTATGTATATTTCAGCCTATCGTAAAATTGTTGGGTAAATGTCCCACTGTGGCGACGTTCCCTATATCGATGAGGGTTGGTATAACCGTACCGGTATAAGGAGGGTCGTCACATATGTCTAAACTCAAAAGTTTAACAAAAAACATATGAAATGGGATAAAGGCAAACCAATGATGACTATCACCAAGTAACCGGAGACATGGGCATCACAAATGTATGTCTTCGCATCAAAAAGTCCTTTCATTATCTCTGCACAATGGTTTGATGGTCACTCACATTGAGTAACCGGGGGTACGGGTATTACAAATGTCTACCTTCACGTGAAAAAGTTAAATTGATCCTAATTACCACTTTTCCCACTTTAATTTGACAACAGAAAATAATTCAATACTAGAAATAGAGTGAAGCCTCCATGTTTTTAAATCAAGGGCAATGGGTTGTCTATTGTCAATTGTTCATGTAGACATTACCTTCATTACCAACTGAATATCACCCACTTAGGTATATGATTTTCTTCAATGGTTTATTCAAAGGGGTTATCTTATTATCATTTGCTTTTGTACGATGTGTTCTTAATGCTCTAACTTAAGACCTCTGGGATATTATTCAAAACCATTGTAGGTTTGACATGTCTTAATATTAGTGGGTATGACATTTTATAATGTGTATACCTATTTTCCACCTTCATTACCATTTGGACGCTCATCTCCCTGCAAAATTCTTTCAAAAACTCAAATCTAGAAACCTCTGTCTGTGCCTGTCGACAGATGAACAATCACCTGTCGACAGACGGCGGCCAGGGCAGTTTAGAAGCCCAACTGGCGCACTATTTTGGGTCAGATTTTGTGGGTCCCTTCCTTGTCCAACTCTTATCCAAACTCTTTAAAATGGAAACCACGCCTCTTCTTCCTTTCCCCAATTCCAAACCACCATCTCCTTCCTCTCTACACCCCAATCCTTCTTCTCCAGGTGCCAGACCCATATTTCAGAGTTTCCTGGTTCTTCTTCTCTTCCTATGTCCTTTCTCTTATAGAGATCTTTCTTTTGACTTCACACCCTCCATGGCTCCCAAGGGCAAACGGTTGGTCTCTCGTCGCCGTTCCGCCTCTTCCGACGCTGGAGAAGGTTCTAGGGCTCCTACAGAGCGCCGGAGCAAGCATCGAGATGATAGGTTACCGGAGCTCGTTGTTCCCCAAGGTTTGCAACTCATCAGGGTAAAGGGAACCTTCAGCAAATTCGTCCAGCCCCGATATGTCAACTTTGAGTCCCTGGAAGACATGTTTCCAACTCTCCATGCCCTGTTTGATACCCAGGGATGGACAGTCTTTCTCTACTCCCACATGAAATACTCTCCCATTGTTGTGACAGAGTTTTTCAACAACCTAGGCTTCTCTGAGGATGGGGACCTCTACACTTCAGTCAAAGGTACAAGCTTCAAGATCACCCCAAATCTTCTTTGCACTGCATTACAAATCCCAAACTCCGGGGCTGACATCCTTCTAAGCCATCCATCTGCCTCCGAGTACTACGAACTCATCACCCTCCAACTATATCATTCTACCAAGGATGTTGTTAAGCTAAATGCCAACTCCTTTCCCCACTGCATAGAATGATCCATCACCTCTTCACTACCTTGATTTCTCCAAAGGATGGAAGTCGGGAACTTGTGACCGAGGTCCACAGTCTCTCTTTTTCTTCTTCCTCAAGTGCGAGCAAATCAATTTGGCCGAACTCATGCTTGGCCTCATCCGTCAATGCTTCTATAATTCCAAGAGGTCGATGCTCTATGCTTGCCCGATCACTTCACTTCTCATCTTCCTTGGCATCCACATTCATGCCAGTGAACTTGTCACCCTTAAATCCCGCAGCGCATTTGATCTTATTGCTGCCCATCGGATGGGCTACAAAATGTTCGCTGGCAGAGTCACCAAGACTGTTAAGAGTCAGGCACAACAAGTCGAAGAAGCGTCTGATGAAGATGAATCAGGTGATGAAGACTCCCAAGCTGAGCCCATGGATGCTCAGGGAGTTGATGCAGAAGATGTTGTTGAAGACCAAGCACCAGAGCCTCACGAACCATCGCTTAGAGAATTCCTCACTATTCAGTTGGCACAATTGCAGCAACAGATGACCACCAGATTTGCACAGCTCAATGCTCGATTTGATCATGTTGATACAAGGATGGATGCATTGGCTGACACTCATGTGCAAATTCAACATAGGCTCACGAGGCTATCTACTGAGCTTTACTGAGCTTCATGAATTCCGTCATCCCCCTGCACCTGGGACTGATGATGTCTAGAGTTGTCTAGAGAGTCAGTTTGAGTTATCTAATTTCTCTTTCCATTAGGTATGGGTCTTGTCACTGATGTCTTAGTTTGCTGTGTCAGTCCTGTCATTTCCCTTATTTTGCATTTCGTTGAGTCATGTCATGAAAATCTTTTGTACCTGTGTGTAGTGAATGCTCAATGAATGAAATTCATTGTTGTCTGCCTCATTTCTATTCATAAGTGCCTGAATATCTTTTTGGATGTTGCCAAAAGGGGGAGAGGCATCAATTGTGCATAAATTGAAATTTTTGTCATCATCAAAAAGGGGGAGAATGTTGGGTTCTCATGTATGATGTTTGTACTTAAATTTTTTGATGATGAACAATGTTAATTGATGTTGTATGCATGGTTGAAACATGATGACAGTGACAAAGTCAAGCAAGATACAATCATATAAAAACATGCTTCAATTGATCATCTATATATTTGTTGTATCTCACTTAGAATGTTCTTTAATGTAGGTATGAATGTATGCAAGACAAGTATCAAATTCAAGAGCAAAAGCTCAAGAAAAAGACATCAAGCAAGTACCTGTCGACAGCCTTATAGGTCGCTGTCGACAGCGAAGCATAGGGAGAACAGACAAGCTTCAAGACAAGTGTGCTTGTCGACAACCACATATCACCTGTCGACAGCTACACACAGGAAAGCATTTCCCGGAAGACCAGTGTTATGGATATTAGAAATCTGTCAGTACCTGTCGACAGATGAATAGTCACCTGTCGACAGACGAAGAGAAACTTCAATTTCGAGATTTGGATATATTCTATATTTGGGTGTTTCCTTTTACCACGTCTCTCCAAACTTGGACACCCATATATATAGAACATATTGATGTATTTTCGCAGCAAGAAGCCACCATACCAAAACCCTAAGGAAACTCAAGAGAGAGAGAGCTTCTCCCTGCTGCTCTACTTCTTACCTCTGTCCTGTTCGTGGAAGATCCATCTCACGAGCGGAGTTGAAGCATGTTCGTCCTCAATTCAAGCTTCTCCATCATCTAAGCATCATCAAGACGAAGCTTGGAGTTCTTCTGGACGACCATCACGAAGAGTTCACAATTGGATTTGTTTCTATATCTCAGAATTCTTCTCTGTTCTATTTTTCTTATCTTTGTGTGTGTGGTTGTGGTTCGAGCGCCCCTTGTGCTTGATCCACGTGGCAAGGCAAGTCGCGTGTGTGTGAAATAAGGCCCAAATCCCACAAGCCCAAATGGGCCCTCCTCCATAGCTCTCTCTAGAGATCACATCTCTAAAGAAAAGAAACAACCATATAAAGGAAGTAAATTTTTCTCAACTTCCAATATGGGATAAATCTCACATTGAAGAGCCAAGAACTCTTTATAGAGTTCATCAAATCAGAAGAAATCAGAAATAAACTTTTAAATTTAATAATAAATATTTCAACACCCTCACGCCCGTCCTGGGCGGATTTACCTGATTTACATGCAATCCTCGAGGTGTGTAAATCCGAGGTTTTCTGGTCAAGTGGGGTAAGGGCAATACGGGTATACGGAAAGTAGGAGCTGCCAAGTCCTGACCTTGGAGTTCACGAACACCAATCCTTGAGTCCACAAAGCCACACGGGCGGGATTTCCTCGTTATAAAAAAAAAAAAAAAAAAACTCCCCCTGCTGGCCATGTACGGCCCCGACGTCTTCGACATCGTCGCTAAGCAGTATGGACCTATCTACAGTTGGGTATCTTCTGTGCGCACAGAAACCATCTGCCGCTGCGCTGCTCGTCGCCGCCGCATCTTCGCCTCTCGCCGGCGTTGCCTCTCCGCTGCATGCTGTCTCCAGGCTTTCTCACTGTTCCACCGCCATTTGGTGTGTCGTCCTTTGTTATCCCCCTCATTCCTGCCCCGTCCTCCCTCCTCGTCCTCTGTTCAATTTATAAATGAAGTGTTTGCATTCCCAGAAGAAGGGGGATCGTGATCCCAGCACGAATCCTCACCCAATGAGGGGATTGGTGGTGCCGGGATTCTGAACTCTAAACCAGCAAGCGCTCCTTCCAAATGTTGGCCCTTCTCGAAGCTAATTTTCTTATTCACAACCACGAATGTGCGATAGATATAATTTCTTCAGAAAGGACCAAAACCTCCGTAAGAATGTCATATTCCACTCTCACTGTGGCTTTTGTTTCCTTCTATTTAGTGTCATCTCATGTGTTCTAATGAAAATTTACATATTGTTATGTTGATTTGAGTTTTTCCAAAAGCCTTCCCGTTCCGGTTAACATCTTGTTCGTTTGTTTTCAGGGTGCATTCGAACTTGGCTGTGTTGTTTGTCCGGTAGCAATAAAGTACAACAAAATTTTTGTGGATGCTTTTTGGAACAGTAGGATGTAAGACCCGTATTTAATTGGCAGGCAATCTTTCACAATGTATTTAGTTCAGCTTATGACATCTTGGGCAGTTGTATGTGATGTCTGGTACCTGGAGCCTCAGTTTTTAAAACCTGGGGAGTCACCTATTGAATTTGCTGATAGGTAAAGGAGATGCTGTTGTATGTAGGAGTGAGGTATATTCTGAACACTCTGGTTGTCCGTAATTACAAAGTGTGCATGTGTGCAGAGTGAGGGACATCATTTCTGGTTGTCCTAACTCTTGGCTTGTCCACTAACTCTAACTTCTTGTTTTATATTATCAGAAGAAGAAACACATTTATGATATCAGTGCAGAAGAGGGTCAGAAAACACAGACAAGATAAATGCGTTTCAAGATGAGGACAAAGAGGAGGAGAAGGGTCAGAAAACACAGAAAAGAAAAGTGCACAAGTTATGAAGTGCAGACGTTAAAACATGGGAGATCTTTCATATTTATGTGTTTTTGAGGATTTTATGTTTTTTTGGAAGTTCTTACAAATTACATATCCATGTTGTTGTTTGATTCACATTGTTAGACTGTTATTACATGAACAATTCAAATTATATAATGTGTTTTGTATCTGTATTTATAGTTTTATGCTTTTGCTTTTCATTTTCATCATTTGAATGTTGTTTTGTATCTGTATTTCTATTTTTTTTATTCTTGCAATTTTGTTGGCCTTATGTCGAAGAGATAAGTTCACTGCATTCCGTAAGTAACTTTGGCCCACATGTACTGTTTGAATAGCATAATTGACCATAGATTTTCAGCCTCTCTCTCTCTCTCTCTCTTTATTCAGTTAAGGTTATCATTTTCCATTTATTAGGTGGGTTATATTTATTTTTGTATATATTCTATAACAACTATTTGCAAAAGAAAATTCAATTAAGATATTAAGCAGTAGTAGCTCTTTTTCTTATATCTTATAACTTATAGAATGTCAAAATTCTGCTATTTAAATGGTTGGCATCAGATTAACAGAAATTTTGATTAACTTGAGTGTGGTCAATTTTGAAATCTATACATTGTATCATCTTCAAAAAAGTCTTATAAATGACATCAGACAGATGAAAGACATCATATCCTTTTTCCCTTTTTTCTGACTTCTAACATGTGACAGACCAACATGCAACAGTGGCCTTTCCCTTCTTCCTCCTATTTTTTAAGTTGATTGCTTATTTTATGAGAATTGGCCTTTCCCTTATTTCAACCGACTGGAGTTTGGTCTCCAAGTGTTTGATTATAAAACTTTTTTGGTTACCTTTTTTTCTGATTACTATTTTTTGGTTTCTGACTGCTATAATTGTCTTAATTTTGGTTGTGTTTAGCAGTATGGAGGACTTGCTAATGCTTTTTAAAAAGGGGCAATTAATTGGTTCTGTCCATTTGTTTTTTTTATATTATTAGTTTTAAGAATGAACTCTCTGATTTTTTATGTCATGAGTTTTTAAAGGATAGATTTTAAATTTGTATTATATCACCGAGGCCTTCCTTTGAAAATATAATTTTGATGCATTTCACCATTTGCATTTTATATAAATGCTTTACATTTCATAGAAATAGAGTGATGCTTTACATTTCATAAATGTTTTACTAACTTTCATAATCACATGCATGAACTTGAAGTTAACCTACCAAGTGATTAACTGAAATTATATCATCTTAAAGTATTTTTTGATGTTCACGTCCCAACAGATTTACTAAAATTATGTCATTTTCTCTATATATTTTATAGGCTAATCTATTCATTGAAATTTAAAAGTCAAAGGGGGGACGGTTGGATCCTGCCTTCGGCAGTGTGGACAAAGGTACATTTGCTAATCCCTAACAGTTGATGTATCCTTACTTTAACAATATCATTTTCTTTTTTTTTAAGCAAATTTCTAAGTTTTCAGAATTATTTGCTTTTTGACTATTCATTATAGTTGTGTTTTAATGATTGATAATCCCTACCATTTAATATCTATATGTTTTAATGTGTTTATGTTCCTAATATATATAAGTTTGTATATTCTGGGTTTCAGATTTTTTTTGTTCTTAATTTAGTCTATGCCTTATCATAGAAGCATAGGCTAAATGTTTTCCCCCTTCTTCAATGTTTTTCCCCTGAATTTTGCCCCCCCTTTTTTTTTCTTTAGAGGTGGCCCAAGACCCACTGTAGCGGTCCTCGGCGCTCAGACCTGTTAACTTAATAACGTGCCTGACTCGACTCCGCCTCTCGCGAACGGGTCGAAGCCTCGCAAGGGATACCATTCACAAGTCCGTAGAAATATAAAGAAAATTGCTAAAATATATATATAAGACTGCCATCTCACAAATATTTACATGTCATATACATAGCCGGTTCTCAACTTAAACCAAACACAACTACAACAGTAACCCTGGGGCATACCCCGAGGTGCACAAGAAAAGAAAATTACACTACTACGGTGCGGCTCAGAACTCGACGACGGACGAGAAACCTCCTACTCTCCCTCACCTGTAGGAGTAGGGGGGTGAGCCTCACAAGTCACTGACTCAGTAGGGAAACTCCCCTAAAAACCGAGCAAACACCACAAGTAGCAAAGCAGGAAGCTACGCTAACAATTATAATACTAGCTAGCAAGATGTAAAAGCTGTAAACACCACTTACCGCTTGCCGCTCAACAATAAATAGCATTAATAAATAAACGGAAAACCACAAACAGGTGTACGTGCAGAAGTAGAGAAACGCTACACTCGAGCCACGTACATTGGTTCGCGACACTAGCAATTGACCCGGACAAACCACACAAGACTACTTCTCAGTCTCGCAGCCACGGATGTAAGGTCCAGCTGCCGCTCACTGAACACAAGCAACAAACTGTGGAGACCAGCCAACACCACTCTGCGGACCACACAACTGCAGGCCCATGCCTAGCACCTTCAGGGACTCTGGCCTGAGCTCCTTAAAATGAGGCACTGGAAAACAGGACTAGCTGGGGCCCAGTACGTCTACTTGTGTCTGTCTCCCCCAACTACGAGCGTGCTACAAGCGACAAACACAACTCTCTTAAGTCGCTGTCCCATTGTCATCTTTCCCCCAATCGGACGTACTACCCTACATAAGAGTGAGGGTGTTCAGGAAGACGACATAGACCTCGACGGTACTTTGTACCGGGATAAGCCCCGAACACACACACGTGCCTGGCTTACATAAAACTTGGGGCTCCCAACTGAAGAGGTAACCACGGTAAGCGTATCACTACTAACCACGCACACACAAACCACTCGTACATTGTGCAAACCACGTGAACACCACGTTAACCTCATAAACCACACTAACAACACACTCCCCGAGCGTCACAGGTGCCAATGCACCTCTTAGCTACACAACACCATTCATAATAATCGGGTAAACCATGCTAACTTACACACACATTGCAACCCTCGGCTGCCATCGCGACGGGGTTCTATGTCGCCTTCAAATCGCGACAGCCTGATATGTCGCGATCAATAACCTGATCGCGACGGGTCGACCTGTCGCGACGTTGTCGCGACTGGAGGGTCGGTCGCCTTCTCAGGCGAAAAACCCTAATTCGGAGATCCTCTTCTGGATCACCCCAAAAAGCAAAACATGGTTCTGATCCATTTTACATGCTTTAATGATTGTCCTAGCATGGTATCTAGGGTTTATTATGCTGTAAACGCATCAAACTTAATATAAACTCAATCCATGGATCAAAACGAGGTGGAATCTCCCTACCTCTGCGAAGAACGCGTAGTATGAGATCCACACGAGGTTCTCCTCGCTCCACACAACGTCTTTGCGACGAGAACATGCTAAAACAATCGCCAAAACGTCAAATCGCCCTTGGATCCTCGCACAGCACCCTCCCCACCGAGCAGACCTTGCAAAAGCTCTGTTCGGTGGAAAACTTCTTAAAAACGCAGCTCAGGTAAGAACGCGACGTACGCATGCGTCGCGACCTGAACACGACGCAGGAGACCGTCGCCTTCTTGCCTAGGACGTCAGCATGCCGCGTCCAGCGCACGACACGCGGCGCGTATGCAGACGACCACTCAAACAACAGTTTCATGAACGCGACATCTAGGGTTGTCGCGTTAAGAACGCAATGCCCACCACTGTCGCGTTCACAGACAGTGAACCAATGGGAGATTTGGGTCCAAACTAGCGACCCACGAAGCCCCACAACCTGCGAAAACACCTGCGACACCTGTCATTAGCCACACACTGGCCTCCACAACCACTAAATGACGATCCGAACGGTCAATACGCTACATTACTATCACCTAAAAGAAATTTTTTCCACGAAATTTAAAATAAAACAAACACGCATCCTGCAACTCAGGTCGCAAACCTCTAATAAAATATTCCACCATCATGGTATTATCAGTCACCACATATGGAGCATATCTACTCAACGTCATAAACCTCATCTGATATTCTAACACTGATAAATTTCCTTGCTGCAAAGTCCGAAACTGCTCCCTTTTTGCCTGCTGTATTTGAACTGGGAAAAAGTTTCGTTGAATACTGACTAAAATTCTTGCCAAGTAATTCTATCTTCTGGTCTCCCTGTAAACACTGTCTGTATCTTCAACCACCACCACTCTTGAGCAAAACCCCTCAACTGGTAAGTAGCCAGAAGTACCCTATCCGTCTGTGAACACCTCATCGTCACAAACATCCTCTCAATCTCATGAACCCAATGTTCTGCTGTATCGGGGTTAGGACCTTCTGAAAAAGTAGGGGGCTGCAACCTCAAAAATTTCTCTACTAGCATCGTGGGCTCCTCTACTGGCTGTACTGGTACTACTGGGGGTATAGGACAAAAGGTGGTACCCCAACTCCCGGTGGTGGAACTGGCGCAACTGGTACTGCCTCCTCCATAACTGGTCGTACCACTGCCGTTGGCTGCTGTATCGGTGCTTGTTGGTCCAGCCTGGTCCGTATATCTGTAAGACTTTCCCAAATTCTTTCTACCATTCTCTGTGTTGAATCATCTCCAGAGGCATCTCCACCTCCTCCCCAATCTCTTCTATCGACCATTTCTAATCTTGCACAAACAATAATCCAACCATACGACACATAACAAATCAATACAAAACCAGGGTCAATACCAGCAGTGAGTCAAAGTAGAGAATAGGCTATGAAATGTCCAATTCCTTTATATTCTAACGGACCTTGCTCTGATACCAACTATAGCGGTCCTCGTCGCTCAAACCCGTTAACCTAATAACGTGCCTGACCCGACTTCGCCTCCCGCAAACGGGCCGAAGCCTCGCAAGGGATACCATTCACAAGTCCGTAGAAATATAAAGAAAATTGCTGACATATATATATAAGACTGCCATCTCACAAATATTTACATGTCATTTACATAGCCAGTTCTCAGCTTAAACCAAACACAACTACAACAGTAACCTGGGGCATACCCCGAGGTGCACAAGAAAAGAAAATGACACTGCTAGTGGTCCAGACCCTCCGCTACGGTGCGGTTCAGAACTCGACGACGGGCGAGAAACCTCCTACTCTCCCTCACCTGTAGGAGTAGGGGGGTGAGCCTCACAAGTCACTGGCTCAGTAGGGAAACTCCCTTAAAAACCAAGCAAACACCACAAGTAGCAAAGCAGGAAGCTACACTAACAATTATAATACTAGCTAGCAGGATGTAAAAGCTGTAAACACCACTTACCGCTTGCCGCTCAACAATAAATAGCATTAATAAATAAACAGCAAACCACAAACATGTGTACGTGCAGAAGTAGAGAAACGCTACACTCGAGCCACGTACATTGGTTCGCGACACCAGCAATTGACCCGGGCAAACCACACAAGACTACCTCTCAGTCTCGCAGCCATGGACGTAAGGTCCAGTTGCCGCTCCACTGAATACAAGCCAATAAACTGTGGAGACCAACTAACACCACTCCTGCGGACCACACAACTACAGGCCCATGCCTAGCACCTTCACGGACTTTGGCCCGAGCTCCCTAAAGTGAGGCACTGGAAAACAGGACTAGCTGGGGCCCAGTACGTCTACTGGTGTACGTCTCCCCCAACTACGAGCGCGCTACAAGCGACAAACACAACTCTCTCAAGTCGCTGTCCCACTGCCGTCTTTCCCTCAGTCAGACGTACTACTCTACACAAGAGTGAGGTTGTCCAGGAAGACGACACAGATCTCGACGGTACTCTATACCGGGACAAGCCTCGAGCACACACACGTGTCTGGCTCACACAAAATCTGGGGCTTCCAACTGAAGAGGTAACCACGGTAAGCGTATGACTACTAACCACGCACACACAAACCACGCGTATATTGTGCAAACCACGTGAACACCACGTTAACCTCGTAAACCACACTAACAACACGCTCCCCGAGCGTCACAGGTGCCAATGCACCGCTTAGCAATACTACACAACATCATTCATAATAATCGAGTAAACCATGCTAACTTACACACACATTGCAACTCTCGGCTGCCATCGCGACGGGGTCCCATGTCGCCTTCAAATCGCGACAGCCCGAAATGTCGCGATCAATAACCTGATCGCGACGGGTCGACCTGTCGCGACGTTGTCGCGACGGGACAGTCGGTCGCCTTCTCAGGCGAAAAACCCTAATCGGAGATCCTCTTTCGGATCACCCCAAAAACCCTGCAAAACCTGGTTCTGATCCATTTTACATGCTTTAATGATTGTTCTAGCATGGCATCTAGGGTTTATTAAGCTGTAAATGCATTAAACTTAATCTAAACTCAATTCAAGGATCAAAACGAGGTGGAATCTCCCTACCTCTGCGAAGAACGCGTAGTATGAGATCCACACGAGGTTCTCCTCGCTCCACACAACGTCCTTGCAACGAGAACACGCTAAAACAACCGCCAAAACGTCAAATCGCCCTGGATCCTCGCACAGCACCCTCCCCACCCGACCAGAGCTTGCAAAATCTCTGTTTGGTGGAAAACTTCTTTAAAACGCAGCTCAGGTAAGAACACGAAGTACGCATGCGTCGCGATCTGAACGCGACGCAGGAGATCGTCGCCTTCTTGCCCAGGACGTCAGCATGCCGCGCCCAGTGCACGACACGCGGTGCGTATGCAGACGACCACTCAAACAGCGGTTCCATGAACGCGACGTCCAGGGCTGTTGCGTTAAGAACGCGACGCCCACCACTGTCGCGTTCACAGACAGTGAACCAGTGGGAGCTTTGGGTCCAAACTAGTGGCCCACGAAGCCCCACAACCTGCGAAAACACCTGCGACACCTGTCGTTGGCCACACATTGGCCTCCACAACCACTAAATGACGATTCGAACGGTCAATACGCTACACCTACCATAACCATTCCACCCTCACTCCCTTCTCTGTGCCTTTTCCTTTGTTCTACCACCCCTTCATTAACCAGAGACAACCCAATCCTTTGTTCTACTTTTTTTTCCAAAAATTTGTCACACACTCTGTTCACTGTCCCATTTTTTTTTTCACTGTCTCACACACTCTTTTTCTTCTTCTTCTACTTTTTACAGAAAAAGATATCTCGATTTACAAAAATATATCCTCTTTTTCTACTACTTTTTTTATTTTTTACAGAAACGCATGATTAAGGACAATTAGATATCCTGTTTTTTTGTTTGTTCATTTAACGCACAGATGTATATCATCTTAAAAACTTAGCAATTTAGTGTTTTGGTTTTTCCTTTTTGCCTGTTGTGGTGTCAGACTTTGATCCTTTGAGGTGAGAATATGATTCGATTCAAGATGAAACAAAACCAACGATTTCTTCTGATCACCATTTTTTATCTCATTGGAATTCCCCCAAAACTTGAATTTTGTCTTGTGTCGCGCCTCTTCAATTCCAGCACGATACCTAGATTTCCAATCAATATGTGAGTTTGGCACCTCCATTTCCTCGCAATCTTGTGTTTCTTCCATTTTAGGATTTCAATTTTCTGTTCACTGGCTACTTGTTCCCGGTGTTGTGCGTTTCTTACTTTTTTTTTTTCCCCTTCCCATCTTATTTATTGCGGATTTGGAACTGGAAAAGAGAATTGCAGTTGTTCTAAAGCATCCAACCTCTCATCAATCTTATATAGAAGCAAGATTGGTTTCATAATTTCTATGGAATTAAGAGGAGGACCAAAGTAAGTACTTTATATTTGAAGTGTCAATTTTCTTGTATATTTTTTGATGCATTAATCTTAACGTAAATTTTTACTATTTTCGATAGTGAAGGATGTTAAGGAGATTGCACTATGTGAATGAGGAGCATCAGTTGAAGTTGGATGGAACATGTTATGATATTTTAATTTATATTTTGATTATTGTATATGGTATCAAAACTTGAAGATGTTATAGATTTTCTTTAAGACTTGGTTGAATATGCTGTCTTGTTGTATTTATAATAGTTTCCAGCATTTTATTTTGATATATTCCCATCTGTGAGCTATTGCAAATCAAGTTAGGTAGACAAATTTTGACATATGCTGGTGTTAATAGTTACTACAGGAATTGTAGAGTATCTGTGAGCAGGGAACTCTTTTTGACTGCTTGGAACTGAAGAGCAGAAATTTCAGGTTCTTTCTTGGTTTCTATCCTTGTAGTTTCTTGTGGGGTTTTTATATGCAGTTTTGTGATTTTTTTATATGTAGAAATGAACTCTTTTAAATTATTTTCTAAGCTTTGTATGCTTGGTTTCATGCAGAGGTTTCATCTAGTCCATTAGGTGAAGTTGCAGCCATACAGTTGTCTACTTTGATTTGATTCCTTTGGTTTAGGATTGTTTTATTTGATTATTTTTTGTTGTATTTATTTTATGTTAGATTTGATTTAAAATTATTCATACTTTCTTTTGTTATTTGATTTGAAATTTTCCTTTGTTTTCGATATGAAATTATCATGTTATATTTCTTTTAAAATTGGTTTGAAGTTGTGACAATTAAATTTATTATTTTTGATGATTTGATTTATTATTTATTATTTTTTTATTTGAGTTATTTATTATCATCATTATTACTATCTTATTATTCTCCCTTTTTTTAAATGAAAGATGAGATGAGTCTGTGCATATGTGCATGTGTATTTTAATTTATGGGTTGATGGAGTGTATACAGATGTGTGTATGTAAGTGAGGTGGGGATTTTAAAATGGGTTGGTATATGCGCAGGTGTGTATGGGTTGTGTGTGGAGTTTGGTGATAAGGGGAATCGGTGTACGATGGATTGTGGTATTAAAAAAAAAAAAAGGGTAATCGATGTTGTGTGTGTACGAAGGTGGGAGGTTGTGTTACTTGTGTATGGGGGTGGTAGTGCATGGAGAGAGAAGGAGATGCCATAAATGAAGAGAGAGAATGCCATTTAATGAGGGAGAGAATGAGGTGTATAAAGTGCGGTGTGTGTACTGGTTTGAAATGGTGGGTGTGCTTGGGAGCCTGTGGGCGGGGGCTTGGCTGGGAATCGATATGTGGCAGAATCGGTGAGAGGGAAAATCGGTGTGGGACAGAATCGTTGAGGAGGAGGGTGTAATCGGTGTGGGACAGTTTGACTTTTTTCTTTTCTTTTTTAACTGGGGTAATCCATGAGAGCTTTAACCGATCATTCTTTTTGTTCGTTTTTATTTTTTTGTTGTCGACAGCCTTTAATAATACCAAATTAAAAATTTATAGAAGTATTATTATTGTTGTTGTTGTGCTATAAATATTTTTATTATTGTTGTGTTGTGAATATTTTATTATTATTGTGAATATTTTATTATTATTATATGTGGACATTTTATTATTGTGTGTTGTGGACATTTTATTATTATTGTCTTGTGGATATTTATTATTGTTGTGAACATTGTTGTATTTACACAAGTTATTTTGCTAATAATATAAATTTTTTTAAAAAAATTAATTAAAAATATAGAGACCGATTAGTGACCGAAATAATTCAGTCACCGTTCGGTCACTAATTTAGTGACCGATTTATGACCGAATTCCATCGGTCACTATCAGTGATCGAAATAATTTCGGTCACTGATTGTGATCGAATTTGTCGGTGAAGAATTTCGGTCATTGATAGTGACCGATGGAATTCGGTCACAAATCTGTCACTAAATTAGTGACAGAACGGTGACTGAATTATTTTGGTCACTAATCGGTATTTAATAATTTAGTGATTGATTTGTGACCGAATATCTTGGTCGCTGATAACGACTTTTAGTGATTGAAAGATTTTGGTCACTAATCGGTCACTATTTAGTGACCGGATAATGACCGAAATGTTTCGGTCATAGATTTGTGACCAGAAATTCTTCACCGACAAATTCGGTCTCTATTCGGTCACTATTCGGTCTCTGAGCCTTTTAGTGACCGAATAGTGATCGAATAGAGACCAAAAATTTCGGTCTCTAAATGTGCTTTTTCTTGTAGTGACATAAGTGATGAGAATAGTGAAGATGATGAGACATTTCTTTCTAGAAGACTGCAAAGAATATTAGCTAAGAAGAAATACCAGTTTGGAAGAAGATATTTCAAGAAATGAAAAGACTTCAAGAAACTTGAAGTCAAGGATGTTAAGAAATCAGAACCATATGCTACGAATGCAAAAAGCCTAGACACATCAAGGCAGAGTGTCAAAAGCTGAAAAAGACGGAGTTTAAGAAGAAGGACAACTTAAAGAAGTTTAGAAGGTATAAAAAGAAAGTCATGGCAGTTGCATGGAACAATGAGAGTGACTTAGACAGTGTGTCAAGCTCCAGTGATGAAGAAGAAGAAAAAGCCAACCTAGTGTTTATGGCAAACATAGATGAAAATGTAACTTCCGATTCATCTTTTAATTCATGCAATGATTCGGATTCAGATAGTCTAGAATATGCATTCAATGAACTATATAGTAAATATAAAGATGTATGTAAGCTATTAAAAACTACTAAGAAAAACTATGCATGCTTAGAAATTACAAACTCAAATTTAAAATCTAAAACTGAGCAACTAGAAAAACAAATCTCCGAATTAAAAAGAAGAAACGAATTATTATGTGAAGATCTAAAAGTTAAAAATGAACAGATAATAAACTTGGAAAACTAGGAAAATATAAGTAATCTTAAAGAGAAGTTGACACATTAACAAAAGATAATTAATATCTAACAAGTACAATTGAAAAATTTACAAATGGTAAATCATCTCTAATACTAAAAGGAGCGAGAAGATCGGGTAAGAAAAAGCATAGTTTAGGATATACTTCACAAAATAATGAAGAAACAATAGTTCATCCTAAAATCTATCCAACGCCAAAATTTGTAGCCGAACAAAATATTGAATATAAATCTAACTTCAAATACATGCCAGTTGAAAAGTAAGTAAAATATCTTGTTGTAGTCATTGCAATAAATTAGGACATACTAAAATAACATGTAAAATGGATCCCTAAAAAGAAAGGTGAAGAAACTAACCAACAAGAACCCAAAAGAACATGAGTATCTAAATCTCAGTGTTTTAATTGCAAGGAAGCCTTAAAGCATCAAAGTGATACTTGGACAGTGAGTGTTGAAGGCATATGACTGGCAACGGAAGATTATGCTCGCATATCAAAGATGAAGAAGGTACAGTGACTTATGGTGACAATGGAAAATGTTCAATGATAGGTTGTGGATCGATAGGAAGTCAAGACAGAACTCTTATAGAAGATGTATTATGTGTCAAAGGACTCAAGCACAACCTTATAAGTATTAGCCAACTGTGTGACAAGGGTCACCAAATCACATTTCAGGAGTCTAAGTGTCTTATCATGAAAGATGGTGTAACTCTATTTGAAGCTAGTAGAGAAAAGAACCTACATGTATTGCACCTAGAAGAATTAAAGGATCAGGATGTATGTCTTGCACCAAATAAAGATCAATCAGCAAAACTATGGCACAGAAGATTGGGTCACTACAGCTTGGATGGAATTAGAAAGTTGGCCAAACGAAATCTAGTGGAAGGTCTGCCTAAGATAACCTCAAGAATAGAAGGTGTGTGTGAACCTTGTGCAAAAGGAAAGCATACAAAGTCAATTTTCAAATCAAAGACAGTGGTAACCACCTCCAAACCATTAGAGCTACTGCATATGGATTTGTTTGGGCCGATGAGAATCACCAGCCTAGGAGGAAATAACTTTGGATTTGTGATAGTGGATGATTATTTAAGATTTCCATGGGTATCCTTCTTAGAGCATAAAGATGATACTTTCGATAGTTTTGTAAAGTTCAGTAAGTTAGTTTAAATGGATGAGAAGTTTAGTATAATAAGTATTCACTCAGATCATGGAGGAGAATTCCAAAATGGCAAATTTGCAGAATTTTGTGATGATCAAGGCATTGAGCACAACTTCTTAGCACCAAGGACAACTCAACAGAATAGAGTAGCTGCGAGGAAGAATAAAACGTTGTTGGATATGACCAGAACTATGCTATCAGAATATAACCTTCCAAGATATTTTTGGGCTGAAGTGATCAACACAGCTTGCTACATTATAAATAGAGTGATGATTAGGCCAATTCTAAAGAAGACATCGTATGAACTATACAAGCAAAAAAAGCCCAAGATCAGTCACTTCAGAACATTTGCATGCCCTTGCTTTATTCACAACAATGGTAAGAAAGACATAGGTAAGTTAGATTCCAAATATGATGAATGAATCTTTATGGGGTATGTTTCTAAACCTAAAGGTTATAGAGTTTTTAACAAACAAGTTTATTAATTGAACAAACTGTTCATGCTATTTTTGATGAGTCTAACCCCTCCTTAAGAAAGGAAGTAGATAGTGATGATGAAAATGTAGAAAATATATTCAAAAAACTAAAGATACATCTATCAAGGATAATGAAGATCCATCCTTGGAAGAACTACAACAAAAGTAAATTATACATGATTATCTTCCAAAGGAATGGAGATACATGAAAGATCACCCAAAGGACAACATCATTGGAGATCCATCAGTTGGGGTAAGAATTAGAGGTAATGTTATCCCTTGTGATTATCTAGCATTTGTATCTCAAATTGAGCCTAAGACAGTCAATGAAGCACTGTTTGATGAATCTTGGATTATAGCCATGCAAGATGAACTTAATCAGTTCAAAAGAAACCAAGTTTGGTCCCTTGTTCCGAGACCATCAGATCATCCTGTGATTGGCACCAAATGAGTGTTTAGGAACAAATTAGATGAAGTTTGTGTTATCACTAGAAACAAGGCTAGACTAGTTGCTCAAGGCTATTCCCAAGAGGTAGGCATAGATTTCGATGAAATCTATGCACCAGTAGCTAGACTAGAGGCTATTCGAATTTTACTTGCTTATGCATGTGCACTGGATTTAAAACATTTTCAAATGAATGTAAAGTCAGCATTTTTAGATGGTTATATAAAGGAGGAAGTCTATGTAGAGCAACCTCTTGGTTTTGATGATGTAGATTTTTCAAATCATGTTTTCAAATTATATAAAACATTATATGGTTTAAAGCAAGCACCTAGAGCATGGTATGAAAGACTTAGTGCATTTTTGTTAAACCATGGTTTTATCAGAGGACAGGTAGATAATACATTATTTATTAAATCAAAAGTCAAAAACATATTACTTATGCAAATTTATGTAGATGATATAATATTTAGATCTACTGATGAATCATTGTGTAAGTACTTTGAAAAGCTCATGTAGGGAGAATTCAAGATGAGCATGATGGGTGAGCTCAACTACTTCTTAGGATTACAAATCAAGCAAGGCAAAGAAGCTACACATATTTGTCAAGTAAAATATACTAAAGAATTATTGAAAAAATTCGGGTTTGAAAATACAAAATCACTGTCCACTCCAATGAGCACATCCACTAGGTTAGATAGTGATAAAGATGGTAAGAAAGTAGATCAAAAACTATATAGAGGTATGATAGGATCATTGCTTTACTTAACTGCTACTCGACCTAATATTTTATTTAGCGTATGCATGTATGCAAGGTATCAGGCTGATCCTAAGGAATCTCATTTAATATCTGTTAAAGTAATCTTTAGATATTTCGTTAAAACTCATGATCTAGGATTATGGTATCCAAAAGCATGCGAAACTAGTTTAATTAGATATTCTGATGCTGATTATGCTGGATGCAAAGTAGATAGAAAAAGCACCAGTGGTAGTTGTCAATTTCTTGCAGGATACTTATTTCATAGTTCTCACAGAAGCAGAATTCAGTAGCACTGTCAACACCTAAAGCTGAGTACGTCGCTGCTGGGAGTTGTTGCATTCAACTCTTATAGATAAAACAACAACTTGTGGATTATGAACTGCACATCATGACCATCCTACTGTTGTGCAACAACATAAGTGCAATAAATCTCACCAAAAATCCACTTCAACACTCCATGACAAAACATATCGAGGTTAGATATCATTTTATTAGAGATCATGTAGCAAATGGAAATATAAATATCTCCTTTATATATACTTTAAATTAGTTAGCAGATATCTTTACAAAAGCCTTACCTGAAGAGAGATTTACGTCTCTTAGAAGGAAATTAGGCATATGTAATTAGATTTCTCTGCATTTAACTGAAATAATAAAACTTTTAGAATAATGTTTATTCTCTCCCTTGAAATCAAGAAAATCCTTTAAATGCTTGCGTCATAAATTGCTTTGACGGTTCGTTATTTTAAAAGGCTTTATCTCTTGCGAAATTGTCTCCTCTTTTGTCGTTTTTCGCATTTATTGCTATGGCTTTTCAAAAGCAACTTTAAGTCCTACTATTAATCCCGTAATCTATGCTACATCAATTCCACCTTTCTCTCTCATCTCTTTCAACTTGCATGGAACGATAAGCCCTATCGATTGCAGACCTTACTCTGTGTGATTTCGAAAGAATCTCTTTATTCGTGCCAAAATCTCGTGAGGGCTTTTGTTCCATTCCTCCCCACAATCCCCCAGAACCCTTCTTTGTTAAAATCCATGGCGACTTCTTGGATTTCCGGCACAGTTGGCGGTTATAGCGTCACCTTCCTCACAACAGAGCAACCAGAGAGGTTTGCAGCGGTGAAGATCAAGATTTGTGGCAATAAGGCAGTTGATATCACAGATTTAGAGAAAAATGGTATGCACACTGTGGTGGCAGTGATTCAGAGGATGAAATGGATGAAGATGGTCACAGTCTCCGAGCCAAGCTATCTATACCTGGTCAAGGCATTCTTCACCTGCCTAAAGTATGAAGAAGATGGGTCCCTTACCTCCTTAGTCAAAGGTACTATTCACATCACCTATTATCTATTGGAGAGTCTTTTTGGTGTGTTTACCGTCGATCGCAGTGGGGTAGACAGTGTGGACATCCATGCCAAGGGGTTAGGCATCATCGGAACAGAGTACAAGCTAAAGGATGGGAAGATAGATATCAACCAATTAAATACTTTTAACCAGATTTTGCACTTCATTGTATGCTAGATTTTAGTACCAAGGAGCGCCACCTTTTCGACTTGCCCTAAGGTAGATTCTGATATGATGTTTTGGGCTATTAAAAATCAAGATATTATATGGCCGAAGTGATTATTGAAAGAATGAAGTTTGCAGTAGCAATGATATGGGACAAGAAGAACAAGCTGAATGTATCTCTTCCGTATGCTCATCCAATGACAAGGATATTCAAGCATTATAATATTGACTTGAATGGTGAAGTAATGGTGAAGATGGGCCAACCCATTCAGTCTAGGAATTTGAAGAAGAGTGGCTTTTCTCTAGTAGCCAATGTCTGGACCAAGACCTCCACTGCAGAAGGAGAAGCAATTATTGGTGTAGCTCAAGAAATTCCTCCTATTCCATAAGCAGAAGCAGAGGTAGTTGTGAGGATTGAAGACCCTATTGCAGAAGCTCCAGCAGTTCCAGAAGTCCAAGAAGAAGCAGTAAGAACTGAAATCACAGTGGTCTAAGAAGAGGAAGAAGAATTTCGAGTAGAAGAACCATTGGCTAGTGGAAGAAGAATTGAAGAAATTAATCCTGAGCTCATTGAGCTCGTTGGGCAGCCATCTGAGGTAGAAACCCCCTTAACAGTCATTGCATCGGTAATTGAAGAAGTATTGGAGACTTTTGCAAATATTGCGGGGGAGCAGGAAAAATCTCATGAAGAAATCACTCAAATTCCTGCTGCAGAAGTTGTTTTGGATATTAGTCATGAAGAAGTCTCTCCAGAGATTGTGGCACCAGGCCACATAGAAGATGTTCAGATGGAGGATGCTCCAGCTCGGGGGGAGCATGTGACTGAAAAGGAAGCAGAAATTCAGGGGGAGCCCACAGCAAGTGCCCCTGCTGATCAATTTCCTGAAGGTGTTGTGGAGAGCACCTCGGATGAAGATGATGATAATGTGGAGCCAGTTGTTGGCACTGGTTATAAGGGCAAGGGTGTGGCCACTAAAATTCCATTACATACCAGGAAGTCACACCGAAGGTCAAAGAAGAAGAAGATCTATGTGCACTTGAAACCTGTGATTGAAAGACTAGATGCACAAGGACAGATCTTTGCTCTGTTCAGTCCGATATCTCCTCAATTTTTATCAACCAGAGCAATGGAGTCAAAGAAATGGCAATGGTGAAGGCAGTGCTGCGAGAGATGAAAAATGAGTTGGTGAGCATGAAGCAAATAGTATCCAATCTTTCAGATTTGGTGAGGGCACACATATCTACTCCTGCCCCTCCTGTTCCCACTCCTACAGTGCCTACAAGCAGCTCAGGGCGATCAGGGCCCAGAAATGAAGAGGTAGTCCAGCCACTAGGGCCTTCTGAAGAGGTAGCCAGGCCATCAGGGCCACCTGTTGTAGAGGAAAGCTGTCAATCTCAGCCTGCACAGGAAGCTTCAAGGCCACCAGGGCCATCGGTAGAGGAGTTAGGGCCTCCAGAGCCAGTTGTGGATGAATCTGGGCCATCAAGGGCAGTGGAATCTAAAGTAGAGCAAGTCAGAATTGAAGATCCGATAGAAGCTCTAGTTGTGCCCCCAGAGCCTTCCATCTCTTCTCCTCTTAAGACTCTAGCTCCTTCTCCACCATCCTCTTCCACTGCCCCTCCAGCCCCTGCCACCTTCAAACACCACTTCCCAAACACATCTCCTCACCCACTCCATTTCCTACCTCAACCTCCTCATCTTCTCCTGCTTCCTCCACATTTATTCCTCCTCCTATTTTTGAGGCACCTCCAGCATCATCCTCAGCGGGAGCCTCATCTTCTGGTCCCTCATCAGCTGGACCATCTGTACCACCTCCTTCCACTTCTTACTCTTTTCTTCATCCTCTTACTCCTTCCTCTTTTGTTACCATTATTCCAGAGGGTGCCCAACTTGAAGATCACATTATACAGAACATCAAAGATGAGTTTGATGTAGCCATACTTCACTCAGTCCTATCAGTTGGCGCTCATATCCATAGGACAGGCTCTTCCAGTCATGTTCCTAAAAAGAGGAAACTTTCTTAAAATCTTGCTCTTTCCTTTGAACCCCATTTTCCTCCCCTTTGGTTTTCTCTTACTGTTGAAAATCGAAGGCAGTCTTTATATTGTGAATTCCTTCAAAATGTACATTTGCCACCATTTTTGGCCTTCCCCACCTCAACTTTACTGACCATCTCAATGTTGTTCTTCCTCTTTCCTCTCTATCCAAAGTTGATTAGTCAAAAATTTTCTCTATGACTAAGGCTAAAAATGAAGATCAGTCGGCTCGGTGCCACAACTCTCTCTACAGGAAATTCATACTTGCAAAATATGATTGATTCCCACCCATGGATCACCCACTCACTCTATCTGAGTGGTTTCTGATTCATCACAAGAATACAACCATCTAGAAGAAAATCAAGCTCATCAGATACTTCTAAATGTTCAATGACTACAAATTTCTCCACAATCTGCCAGAGGTCCAGCTTGGCCAATTTCGGAAAGCTATTTCGACAAATTCATAGCCAATTGGCTTGACTCATTTGTGGTCAACAAAGTGTTTGAAGGTGGCGCCTACACGGTAGTCGACCAAAAAGGAAATGTGATGTTTCAGCCTCTAAATGGCAGACACATGAAACTGTACCACACTCCTGAGTGTGAGTACGTCCACACAATGCAACAGTTGGAACCGGATTTGGTACACACTGAAGACTCAAAAGTAATCTCATTACAAGATCTTCCAAACGAATGAAAAAAAAAAAGAAAAGGAAGAAAAAAGAGAAAGAAAGAAAGGGGCTTAAAAACGAGGTGCCCCGGCAGACTTGATTCGTCCCTCTTTTAGATGGATCAAGGGCAAGAATGGCTAAAACCCTGCTGAGGTGAAAACCTGAAAGGGTGCTTCAGGCAAAAATGGGAAACCCTACTGCATGAAAACCCAAAAGGACGTGCAGGCAAAAGAAAGAAGGGGCTAATTGTGGTGAAAACCCAAAAAAGGGCATCACTATTGTGTATCAAAAAAAGAAAAAGGAGGTACTCTCTCGACCTTTCTGAGGGCGAGATTGAGTTATCCCGCACTCCTTATAAAAGGAAAGACACAAGAGTTGTCAATGACGAAACAACCCCTAAGTTCATTCAAATGAATAATCAAATTCGGGGGCTACAACCGAGACAACGATGATTGTGTCTTTCCGCCCTTATAAGAAGTGTGGGAAACTCGAACTCTGCTCGAAGAAAGAGAGAGTAGGAGAACCCAAGCAAAAGAAAAAGTCTTTATTCAAAAAATAAATAAAGGAGTCAAATTCCGAGCTTCTTTGGCTATCAAGCCGTCAAGGCCAGTCGAAAGTCGAAACCCATGTCTTTTGGCTAACAAGCTGTCAAGGCCAGTCAAAAGTCAAAGCCCGAGCTTCTTTGGCTAACAAGCCGTCAAGGCCAGTCAAAAAGCTCAAAATCCAGACCTCTTGGCTAACAAGCCGTCAAGGCCAGTCAAAGGTCGAAACCCATGTCTTTTGGCTAACAAGCCGTCAAGGCCAGTCAAAAGTCAAAGCCCGAGCTTCTTTGGCTAACAAGTCATCAAGGCCAGTCAAAAAGCTCAAAATCTAGACCTCTTGGCTAATAAGCCGTCAAGGCCAGTCAAAGGTCGAAACCCATGTCTTCTGGCTAACAAGCCGTCAAGGCCAGTCAAAAGTCAAATCCCTAGCTTCTTTGCTAACAAGCCGTCAAGGCCAGTCAAAAGTTAAAGCCCGAGCTTCTTTGGCTAACAAGCCGTCAAGGCCAGTCAAAAAGCTCAAAATCCAGACCTCCTGGCTAACAAGCCGTCAAGGCCAGTCAAAAGTCAAATCTTGAGCTGCCTTGGCTAACAAGCCGTCAAGGCCAGTCAAAAAACTCAAAATCCAGACCTCCTGGCTAACAAGTCGTCAAGGCCAGTCGAAGGTCAAAACCCATGTCTTTTGGCTAACAAGCCGTCAAGGCCAGTCAAAAGTCAATCACGAGCCTTAGAGGAGCCTCAATCCTCTAAACACATTTACGGCCCTTAGGGAAGCCTCTAATTCCCTACCATACAAAATACCCAAGCTCTCAATCCATGGCTCTCAGGGAAGCCTTTAATTCCCTACCATACATAAACACAAACTCACATTGACGGCTCTCAGGGAAGCCTCTAATTCCCTACCATACATGAATCCAACTCTCAATCCATGGTTCTTAGGGAAGCCTCTAATTCCCTACCACACATGATCCAAACTCTCAATCCATGCTCTCAGGGAAGCCTCTAATTCCCTACCATACATAAACCCAAACTCACAATCCATGGCTCTCAGGGAAGCCTATAATTCCCTACCATACACAAATCCAAACTCTCAGTCCATGGCTCTCAGGGAAGCCTCTAATTCCCTACCGACTATAAATCCAAGCTTCTGGCCAATACACCATCAAGGTTGGCCAACCCAGTTAAAATCCAAATTCAAATCCTACGGATTTCAGGGAAGCCTTTAATTCCTTACCTCACATAAACCCAAACCCTTGGCCAACACACCATCAAAGTCGGCCAAGTCAGCCAAAATCTAAATCCAAATTCTCACGGCTCTCAGGGAAGCCTTTATTCCTTACCATACATAAATTCAAATTCTTACAGCTCTCAGAGAAGCCTTTAATTCCTTACAAAAAAAGAAAAAGGAGAAAAAAAAGAGAAAAGAAAATAAATAGAATAAATAGGGGCTTAAAAAGGAGGTGCTCCGAGGGACTTGGTCTACCACTTCATCGTGATGGATCAAGGGTAAAAAGGTCTAAAACCTAGCTGAGGTGAAAACCAGAAAGGGCGCCTCAGGTAAAAATGGGTAAACCCCTCAACGTGAAAACCTGCAAAGGCGTGTTGGAAAAAGCTAGAGGGGGCCAATCTTGGTGAAAACCCGAAAGGGCGTTGAGGTTGGTAATGTGAACAAAAAAAAGGAGAAAGAAAAAAAAAGAGAAGAAAAGCAAAATCTGTCAACCACATTGTTATGGACATTCCCTATCCATGATGGCTGACCAAGTCAAAATTTACATCTTTTGGCCAACAAGTCGTCAAAACCAGCCAAAATTCAAAATACGTGCCCGAGGGAGCCTCAATCCTCTTGCCCAAAATCATGTGCCCGAGGGAGCATCAATCCACTCACCCAAATCACGTGCTCGAGAGAGCCTCAATCTTCTCACCCAAATACGTGCCCGAGGGAGCCTCAATCCTCTCACCCAAATATGTGCCCGAGAGAGCCTCAATCCTCTCAACCAAAATATGTGCCCGAGGGAGCCTCAATCCTCTCACCCAAATATGCGCCCGAGGGAGCCTCAATCCTCTCACCCAAATACGTGCCTGAGGGAGCCTCAATCCTCTCACCCAAAATACGTGCCCGAGGGAGCCTCAATCCTCTCACCCAAATCACGTGCCCGAGGGAGCCTCAATCCTCTCATTCAAATCACGTGCCCGAGGGAGCCTCAATCCTCTCACCCAAATATGTGCCCGAGAGAGCCTCAATCCTCTCACCCAAGATCATGTGCCTGATGGAGCCTCAATCCTCTCACCGAAATCATGTGCTCGAGGGAGCCTCAATCCTCTCATCAAAATTATGGCCCTAGGGAAGCCTTAATTCTCTAACACAAGCATGTCATGGCCCCAGAGGAGCCCTAATCCTCTAAGTGAAATACCTCACGACTTTTGGGGAAGCCTTAAAACCCCTGTTATCAATAAAGATCACATGCTGATGGTGAAACACAGAAGCACGATGTATATAGCAAATAAAAGTCTTGGTCCCAAGACAGGCCCTTGGGATAGCCCAAAAAGGAGAAGTCAAAATGAATGGATAGCATGCACTGATGCTAAAAACAACATTTCTCAAGCAACCCTATGCTCTGGTGTCGCCTGCTCTCAGAAGGTCAACCTGTGCAAAAGAAGGGTACAAACGGCTCTGTCATGTATAAGCGAGGTCATCATTTCACTCCAATTCATGGCTTGCACAATTTTGGTAGAAGTTATAGCAGTCACTGCTTTCAAAACAACTAGTTGGGTCCCCATGATTTTCGGCTTCAAGTAATCTCCTTCAATGTCAATGTGTCATGTACCTGATCCAACTCTGCAAGATCAAGACAACAGGAGATCAAATTTTGCCACAGAGGAATGAGAACAGAAAAGGATAAATGCAACATGGCAGAAGATATATTGCAGCAAAATCACAATTCTCAAAGCATAAAGCAAAATTTTGGCATTGTTGCCATGAGATAATGGTCATTGGTACTGCAAGTCTAAAAGAAATGAAAAGTTTACTGCAAGTATGTCATAAGCTGTGACATATCGAGTACACAAATATAATATCTCCACCAAAAATCTCAAGAAAGCCAAAATGGCCGAAGTGCATTGGCGAAATAGATGGAATGGACCCTCTGAAGGGAAACATGTGCTAAAATACAGTTGAAAAGATTCACACGAGACAGTCGCCCTATGTTTCACTCTCGGACGCCAGTCTCGTGGGGGGCATTTGTTGTGCCAGATTTTAGCCTCATCCCCCACGAGGAAGAAACAAAAAGAAGGGGGAATAAACATAGCAAATAATCCAAAAAAAAAATACACGAGAAAAGGAGGATCTCACTTTGGTTCTCTTTGCTGGCTCTCTCATCGCTGGAGGAAGGAGAAGGGAGCGAAGGAGGTGGAGAGGGCTCAACAGCCGCTATGGCTGGCTGGTCCAGTCCCTGTCGCTGGTAGGGGAGGCCGCCGCTGGCAGGGGTGGCCGCCGCCGGCCCCACTGCTGTTGCCGCCGCTGTTGCTGCTGCCAACCCGCGCCCCAGTCGCCGTCGCCGCTCACCCCTGCTGCTGCTGCCCTAGCCGCCGTCGTTCTGCCTCGCCGCTGCTGCTCCAGCCGCCGCCGCCCTGCCTCGCCACTGCTGCTCCAGCCGCCACCGTCTTGCCTTGCTCGCGCCGCCGATAGGAAGGAAGGAGGAGGGAGGTCGCGAGACCCTCCTCCTCCCTGCTCTGTTTCGCACAGAGCCAAAGCGGGAAGGCCAAACACAAAAAACGGAAAGGGAAAATAGAAAGAAAAAGAAAAGGGAGGGGACTAAAATGCAAATACGCAATCGGAAAATTGCATAAAACCCCTTAAAGAAACATGCAGACCTCCGGGCAGGGAACTCAAACCTTCCGGCCATGGTCATTCCCTCCTCCCACTATAAAAAGGAGGGAGCGCCCAAGGCCAAAGGGCGGATTTTTGAAGAGAGAAAACCAGAGCAAGGCTTCGGGAAGAGACTGCAAGGCAGTCCAGGGAAAGGGTCTGCAAGGCAGCCCTAAAGAACATCGTGCAAGGCACAATTTAATTTTCTCCAATTCAGAAACAAGGTCCATTGGGCTTCCCCTTGTTGGGCCAAATTTCTTATTGGGCCAGAAACTGCTTATTGGGCCAGACTTATAATTTCCATGCTATGATGAATTAAATGACCAGGCCGCTTGATGGTTAATGGGCCTAATGATGGTTAATGGGCCGCCTTGTGATATATTTGTGTATGTGATGTTTAATGGGCCCATTGGGCTAATTTATCTCATTTAATCACACATTATACGAGTAATTACACGTAGTGTCACGTTTATTTTAAACACTTCACTACTTGGTTTCTTAACTAAAACTAACCAATTTTTCAACCAACCTTAATAAAATATTTCACAAACATTGTCATCTAATTTTCAATAACATAAAATCGACAAACAAGTCATGTCTCACATCATTTTTGATCCACCTTAAGTTAATCCCCATTTAAATCAACTAAATAAATGAAAATATTAATTTAATCCATATAATCCTAATTTAAATAAATAAATAACAAAAATGTTTAAATAAATGGAATCAATAATTCTAAAATACCAAAAAATGAGAAAAAGAATTTAAAAATCAATAAAAAGTGAATAAATATCAAACAATTCCAAAAAAAAATGAACTGCATGTTTGCAACTGCATTTCTTTCCATATGTAATTCATTTCATTCAAATGTGAGTCACGTTCTTTTATTTCAACGGTTTGTCTGATGGCTAATCAAGGGTATTCAGCCTTTGTGCTGATATAATTAACCCTAACCGCAATTAGTGGGGGAGGTCAAATGAACTAAATAAGACTATGTCCATATAAATAAATAAAAATCCAAATAAATCAAATTCAAAGATAAAATTTAAAAATTTTAAGTGTTAAAAAATAATTCTCACAGCGTGGCAAAGGACCAAAGATACCAGATACCATTGCCAAGAAGCCTGATATCACAAACTCAAGCAAAGCCATCCTCTTCCATGGCGAAGAATCAAAGCCTCTGCCTGAAACTGAAATCAGAGCAGAATCTTATGTCTTCGACCCTTCAGATGAAGAAGAGGGGTTGCCCAATATAGTCCCTCATCCAGGGAATGAAGGCCAAAGTCCATATGCTTCATCAAATAAGCCGGACATCGCTCCTCCCATTCCAAATGCAAGGTTATTAATGCCCCTCTCTTAAAAGACATCTGTCAAGCCGAAGGAGCCGTCTGGATCTTCCCCACTGGACTAGACACACACTGAGGCTGATGACAAAATTCTTCTACAACTCAAATCACTCCCTGTGACGACCCAACCAGCAAACTGGCCCAACAACTGTACTAATTGGTAGACTTCCCAAGAAGGTCACCCATCCTGGGACTACTCCCAACTGAGCACGCTTAACTTCAGAGTTCTTTTCCTGCTCGAGCTCTGAAAATGACTAGTCCGGATTGTTAGTAGTCTGTTGATTTAGGCCATTTAACATATTCTTATATGGGTCATTACAATCTACCCCTCTTATATAAGCGATGTCCTCGTCGTTGTTCACATATAGCACACAATCAATCCCCAGGCAGGCAAGACTCTAGAGGTGGCCCCCACAGGCTCAAGAGGTGGCTCCCACTATGTAGCACTTTGCGCCAATATGGCCTCAAGAGGTGGCTCCATAGCGTAGCACTTTGCCCTGTGTGGCACTTAGCTCCTGCACTTCTGGTTGGGCAAGGCTCTGATACTATTTGTGACGACCCAACCAGCAAACTGACCCAACAACCGTACTAATTGGTAGACTTCCCAGGAAGGTCACCCATCCTGGGACTACTCCCAACTAAGCACGCTTAACTTCAAAGTTCTTTTCCTGCTCGAGCTCTGAAAATGACTAGTCCGGGTTGTTGGTAGTTTGCTGATTTAGTCCATTTAACATATTCTTATATGAGGCGTTACAGTCGGGATCTATTTCTATTCCCTGATATTTGACGATAAAGCCCAGGAACTTGCCGCTTGAAACCCCGAAGGCACATTTCATGGGGTTCATTTTAAGCTTGTATTGATGAAGTCTTTCAAAGACGTGGCGAAGATCATATAGATGATCTTCCCGCTTTTTGGTTTTGACGACTAAGTCATCAATATAGCATTCAACTGTATCATGGATCATTTCATCAAATATCTTTGTCATGGCTCTTTGATATGTGGCTCCTGCACGCATTCTTCAAGCCAAAGGGCATTCTTTTGTAGTTGAAGATGCCTTTGAGAGATCTGAAGGCAGTGTGATTTTTATCTTTGATTGCCATCCGGATTTGATTGTAGCCTGAAGACTCGTCCATAAAGGATAAAGCTTCATGGCCGGTGGTCATGTCCACCATAGTTTCCGTGATAGGAACTGGAAAATCATCTTTGGGACAAGCTTTATTCAAGTCTCTATAATCAATGCATATTCTGACTTGACCATTCTTCTTCTTCACTGGCACAATGTTGGCGAGCCAGATTGGATATATGCATGGCTCATGTCATCGGATTTCTTTAGTGTACTTGTACTTTACACTTGGTCTTTATGGACCTCGTGCTGTCGGATTTCTTCCGCACTGTATCTTGTACAAGGCATTGTTCTTCGTTGATTTGTTCGGAGAACTTGATGCCTCTTGAAGACTTCCTTGTTTGATTTCGGAGAAAAATCCCCGAATGCCTTCTGCAGACTTTTAGGGTTCAACATGCCCCGACGGACTTACATCTCAATTTTGAGGGTTGTTAAGGGCAAAAATGTCTAAAACTCGGCTAAGGTGAAAACCCGAAAGGGCGCCTTAGGCAAAAAAGAGTAACCCCTTAACATGAAAACTCATAAGGGCATGTTGGAAAAAGCTAAAGGGGGCTAGCTCCGGTGAAAAACCGAAAAGGGCATTGGGGTTGGTGATAAAATAAAATAAAAAAGGAGAAAAAAAGAAAGCAGAAGCAAAAGAAAAAGAGAAAGGTGTTCAGAATCATGTCAACGAAAAGGGAAAAGGAGAGAGTCATTGCTCCCCTTTCCAAACTGCTATGGTCTAAATCATCCAAGTTGTTTACCTCCGCATATCCAAATCTAAAGTCAAATCCAAGGTTTAGCCATAAACCACAAAGGCGGGCTAAATCCAATTCAAGCCCAAACCATCCTCCTAAAGCTGAAAACCACAAATCTTAACGAGCAACAACCAAGGCAAACCATACTTCAAACTTAAACCTTAGCCAGAAAACACAAAGGTAAGCCAACCCAAATCAAATCCAGATCATAGCCATACACCACCAAGGCAAGCCCAAACCACAATCCAAAACCAGATCCAGAGCTAATATCCAAATCCCACCTCATCAAAGTCAATACTCATATACGAAACCCATCCCAAAGCAGAATAAAACCCAAATCCCAAGTCCTAAATATCAATCACACCAGCAAGTCATACAAAGAAACCAAACCATATCCAAACCCCAAAGGCAAATTCAAATCAACAAACCAGCATTAGCCACATCAAGGCTAAGCCCTCACTCACTCAATCACTTGAATCAAGTGGACATCTAAATACCAAGTTCAAAAAGAAAGAAAAAATAAAAATGGGGTTAAAAATAGAGATACCCCGATGGACTTAATATACAGCTCGCTGTATTCTTAAGGGTAATAAGATCAAAAATCCGGCTAAGGTGAAAACCCGAAAGGGAGCCTTAGGCAAAAATGGATAACCCCTCAACGTGAAAACCCGAAAGGGCACGTTGGAAAAAGCTAGAGGGGGCTGATGTCAGTGAAACCCAAGGGAGCTGGCATCAGTAATGTAAAAACAAATCATAAAAAAAAAGTGAAAAAAAAGAAAGAACAAAAGAAAAGGAGTGACCTTTGTCCTCCATTTTTATATTCACAAGGTTTTAAAACATTCTGCTGTTGATAAAGGGCAGTAAATGCCATGTGCAGTTAGATGGAAAGTCGAAACAAGACCAATATACAAAGGATCTTATATTGAGAAACAAAGACAAGAAGGCTTTTTTCTCTTCAGTCGACTTCTTTAGTCTTCAAAGAAGTGGAGCGATGAAACTCGCCTTCATCTCCAGCAAGAATAGCTTCTTCTCTGGAATCCTCAACATCTTCCTCGTCTCTTGATCCAAGGAGGATCTCGCCTCTTCCAGCTCGCGCTGCAGTCTGGCGATCCTCTCCCTCTCGGTAGCAATTCTTGATGCACGTGTCTTCCGGCATTTGCCCACTTCAGTGACCCAGGAGCCACGCTCTTCAGCATTCCTGATCAGAGAAGATATATTGCCCTCCAAATCCTCAATCTGCTGAGCATAAGGAGCCCAAATCACGGTAGCGTGGTGGCGGCATACTTCGCTCCAAGCATCTTCAACAAAGCCCATCCATGAGCCCAGGGGAGGTGTGCCGAGAAAGCAATCTCGGTATTTCTCTGCAGCACCAGTCTAACGGCCTCGACTGGTGGAGGATCTTCTGAATCCATAACAGCTCTTACTTTGCTGCGAAGGAGATCCCAATATTCTTTATCCAAAACCTCTGGACCCGGCCGTCCATTGGGGCCATACTACGCCGTGTCCAGATAAGTTATCAACCATCAAGGGCAGAGACCCACTGTCGTCAAAAGGAAGTGGGCTACTTGCTGAAAATATCAACAATCAACCACAGAGGAGAAAATCAGCAAAGGAAATGTCAACAAGATTCAAACAAAAAGGGGGGAAGAAGAACTTTGCCTCGTCTAGCAAGGGGTTCCTCTCCTCCACCTCCACTTCAGGGTTCGAAGGTCGGGGCAACTCTGGTTGTTCAGTATAAAACCCTTGTGAAGAAGAGGGGACATCGCCTGGATGCGGAGCGGGGTTCTCTCCATCAGATGGCAAAACGGAGGGTGCCGGGTTAAAACCAGCTTGCTGGAAATTCCCATCGCCGCCCGCACTGCCCCCTACTTGAAAAGCAGAGTGGGCCTATGCTCCAGATAATGCATTTACCATATCCCCCCAAGGAGGGAAGGAAGAACAAGCCCCGGGTATAAAGCATGGATCCGTTGCTCCGCAGCCAAAGAGCTGATCACAAAAGCTCGAGCCCACTGGACAAGACAGAATGAAAGTTATCATGAAGCATCCAGTCAAGTTAAGATTGCACACAAACTCGGGAAAGTGCAAGTCACCTTCAGGGGCCGCTCTTGCAACGGAGCATTCTTCGACAAGTTGCGGAATGTAAGCCTCAACCGGAGTAGAAGGGTATTGTTCCGGCGTGGCCCCTAGCTCGGAGAATGTGAAGCCGACATCATCAATATTTGCCCTCATTGTCTCAGGAAACGAACGAGGGGCGGGCAACTCATCATTCACATCCTTCGGAACAAAATTCGTGGCTGCGTGGTTAGAGCTCCCCTGCTCCCCTTCATGAAGAGGGAGGAATTGTCAGGCAAGGGGTTATCATCATCAGGGGTAGCCTGATTGCTGACTTCTTCATCAGACTCGTCACCCGAAGCTGAAGAGCCTACAAAAAGGTGCGGGTCAAGAGAGAAAAAGCAACAAAATGATATCAATAAAAGAAGGAGAAGGCTTACCATCGGAAGAGGCGTAATCCACAGCCTTTCCCTTTCCTGCCCTCTTATCCCTAGAAGAGGAGGGAGCAGCTAAACGAGCTCCTTCGTTTCTCCCTCTCCTCCAAGCAGGGACAACTAAAGACCCCAAAGAGATATCCAAGAAAAGAAGAAGAGAAAGAAGGGAAAGAAATTAAAGCACACAGAAAGTCAAATCAGTAATACAAGGAGGCGTCGGCACCAGATCAGCAAAGTCTGCTTTGCAAGCATAACTTATCTCCTCCATAATAGTCTGGATGTCTTCAAATGTCTAGGCATTCTCCAAACAGGGCACATACTCCAAAGGACCAGCATGCCCTATGGCGTTGATAAGATGCCTCTCCCAGCGAGCCCACGCTGGATCTCCAACACATTCCGGGGGCAGCCTTGTCGACAAAGGCATATCGGGAGCACAACCACATTCTGATAGAAAGTGACTCCACCAATAATAGTTTGAGGAATCAGCATCATTATCTGGAGCCCTCGTTGAAAAAAGTTCCACGGACTCCAGAAGTGACATCTCCCCTTTATAGTAATGCTTGTCAGTAGAAGGCTTGACAGTCTTCGGTACCTCAGCATTATATCTCTTGATATATGTGCTAGCCAAGCTCGAAAAGTGAGCGCGAAGGAACCTCTTATGATAAAGATCGGCACTAAACTGCTCTTCCTGAGCCGGGATTCTTCAGCCTCTCTCAAATCGCGGGGAGGTACCCGGAAGATGTTCCCGTGATTAAACCACCAACGGGCATAAAAAATGTCTATACGCCCCTTGGCTTCAGGAGTCGGAAGAGTGCATATAAGGCTGGTCTCCTCTCGATGCAAATAATTCCACCAACCCGCTGCGGTCATATGAAGATGCTTGCTGCGGCTAAGGGGGTAGCTAGAGGAAATCCGCATTTGGTAGAACAGATGATCATAACCAGGTTCCTGGCAAATCGAGAGGGATATACGGCTCCAAGATAAGGTCGTTCCTCTACGATATACTGATAGCCCACGAATGCGTCGTTAAACACGTGACTAACAATCTCAAATAATCGGCCTACACTAAATATTTAACAATAGTTAAGTGGTGAGAGCCGAGTCGAATCTGTTGCCCAGCTAGCTAGCCCAGAGGGGGGGGAATGGGTTTATAAAAATTCGATCTCTGATTAAAACCTGTTTACTGAAGGATTACACACTTAATAACAAGGTTAGAGTTAGAGCAAATAAGACAACAATCACACAAAACACATCCACAAGACACAATGATTTTATCCTGGTTCGGAACTCCTATCCACAGGAGACCTACGTCCAGTCCCTGAGCAATGCCTCAGAATTTCACTACCAAGGGTACAATCCCCCTCAAGGATCCTTACACCCAGCCTCAACTGGTCTTCCTTCAACCTGAAGGGAAAAAACCACCCTGGATACCACCAGGTCTTCCTTCGTCCAGAAGGGAACACAATTAAAGAAGAGAAGGTGTAGGAACAAGCTTCAGACTCTAGCTTGACCAGCTACAGCTGGCTACCAAGGCCCGAGAGAGAAAGAGATTTAACAAGGTTTTCTCTCCAAGGACTACACAAGCTCTCACAAATAAAATCTCCTTTTGATCACTGAAGCTAAGAGCTAAGAACAAGTTGGAGTGGAAGCTTCGCTCTTGTTTCAATCTTCTAAAGACTCGAAGAGATGGTGTTCTTTCTTTTCGAATTGCAAGCGTTGTTCTTCTACTTGTCTTCTCCGTCTTGAGTCTTATTTTAACTTCAGATTCAAATTTGAACGTTGAAGTATCCGTTGTCTCTTATCCTGGTGTACATTAGACTGGTCACTAGGAAGCTTCTGATCTTCAGTCTTTTATCCTTTAGTACACGCCAGAGAAATGTTTTAGAATCTTGTATCTTGTATCCAACGTTGTACAGATGAGTCTTGTCATATGTCTGCAAGCATATCAACAATAAATAGAGGACAGCTAGGACTGTCGTCGATTGTTAGTTGCAGATGGAACAGATATTGCAATATATAGCAAAGCTCCTTTCTGTCTAAAAAGTATGTAGACAGAGTAGCATAAAAATGGAAGATATGTCTGCATGCAAGGGAGATACGATCAGAGAGCATTTAATGCGTAGCAGTCAACAGACGAGATATGACTTTGACTTTTCAACGCTATTAAAAAGCATTATACTGATACCGCAAGAAATTCGATATAAATAATCCAGATGCCTTCATGACTTATGAAATCATTATGCGATAACAGACAAATCGTTATGACAGAGCATTATCACATTATAATGATAAAATCGTTATGAGTTATAGCAAGTCGTTATGAACATGGTTTGTCATGGCGGGGCGAATCGGCCCGATTCCCCCGAATCGGAGCGGATCAGGGGCGGGTCGAGTTGTGATCCGCATGGATCCGCCACCCGGCCGCGCGAATCGAATGGATCCGATGCGATCGACGATTCCCCGATCCGCCACGATGCGATCCCTGATTCGCCCAGATCGAGGCGAATCGGGTCCGATTCGCATGATTTATATATATATATATATGATATTTATGTATGTGTGTCAGGCAGGGTTGTGAGGAGTCAGGATCCTCTTCAAGCAGGGTTGTCAGGATCCTCTTATTTACCTGATATAATCATTATAGTAAATGTTATAATTTGTTGTTTCATTTACTTAAGATATTACATGTAAATAAGGAAGTACCCCCATTTGAATCCAATAAAATATCAAAAAAATCATATCTCTTACAATAAAAAGTCAACTCTCCACCGAAGAAGAAAATCGCGATTTTGATTTTTAGCGAAATGCTAACTTTTTAATCTCTCATAATTTGGTTCTAAAAATTTGATAATTCAAATAAACCATATAGAATACTAAAAATCCAAAGTCCGGTAAAAAAAGTCAAATGTGCATGTGACTTCTCCAAGGGAACCGCTCTCCTACTGACAGTACTCAGTCTGTTTGAGACCTCTTAAGATTTGGGTCAACCTAAACTATCATCATTCAAACTCATGAGAATTGTCACTTTCTAGTTTCTCACAATTAGAAAGTGAAAAATCTCATGAGTTTAGGTGATGATAGCTTAAGTTTGACCAAACTAAGATGCCTCAAGCAGACTAAGTGCTGTCGTAGGAGAGTAGCTCCCTTGGAGAAGTCACATGCACGTTTGACTTTTTTACCGGACTTGGGATTTTTAGTGTTCCATAGGTTTATTTGAATTATCAAATTTTTAGATAGACCAATTATGAGAGATTAAAAAGTTAGCATTTCGCTAAAATCATCAAATCGCGATTTTCTTCTTCAGTGGGAGAGTTGACTTTTTATTGGTAAGAGATATGATTTTTGATGATTTTTTATTGGATTCAAATGGGGGGTACTTCCTTATTTACATGTAATATCTTAAGTAAATGAAACAACAAATTATAACATTTACTTAATGATATTCAGGTAAATAGAGATCCTGACAACCCTGCCTGAAGAGGATCCTGACTCCTCACAACCTGCCTGACACACATACATAAATATCATATATATATATAATAATAATCATGCGAATCGGACCCGATTGCCTCGATTTGGGCGAATCGGATCGCATCAGGGCGGATCCGATTCGCCCCGAATCGGCGATACGTCAAACCATGGTTATGAACACTTATCAAGTCGTTATGAACTGTAAAGAAATCGTTATGAACTCTAAAGAATCGTTACAACAATCAAGTCGTACGAGTTTCAAAGAAATCGTTACGAGAAGTCTTAACAAATCGTTGCACAAAGCAAATCGTTATGAGAATCAAAGAAATCGTTACGAGAATCAAAGAAATCGTTCGAGAACTAAAGAAATCGTTACGAGAATCAAAGAAATCGTTACGAGAACTAAAGAAATCGTTACGCCTTAGAAAGTCGTTGCGAGTTCTAAAGAAATCGTTACAAGGTCTAAAGAAATCGTTACGACAGTCAAGTCGTTACGGGTTCTAAAGAAATCGTTACGACAGTCAAGTCGTTTAGGGTTCTAAAGAAATCGTTACGAGGTCTAAAGAAATCGTACGGCTAGAGAGTCGTTGCGAGTTCTAAAGAAATCGTTACAGGTCTAAAAAAATCGTTACGACAGTCAAGTCGTTACGGGTTCTAAAGAAATGTTACGAGGTCTAAAGAATCGTTACGACAGTCAAGTCGTTACGGGTCTAAAGAAATCGTTGCGATGTCTTAAAGAATCGTTGCGATATCGATTTGTTTTGAATTTTCCGGTCAGAGAGGAAATCGTTCTGCTTATCAAAGAAGTCGATACAAAGACTTGGACAGAATGTGAGATGAGACTTACCTGATTGTCTTGAACTTTCATTTTTCTTTTATTTCCTGTTCTCAAGGCTCAAGTAATCCATTCGTACTATTTTGTTAATCATGAAAATTATATATAAATAAATGAATTATTTATTATGGGGACAGTTTGGTCATCAATCTCCCCCTTTTTGATGATGACAAAATATACTAAATATCATATAACAAACAAAACATAACATGTTTTTCAGAATAGCTTTAGTTTTCTCCCCCATTTTGTCAATAAGCAAAAAGATAGGCGATGAGACAAAGAAGAGAGAAATTATTGAATTAAGTGTGAGAAAGATAGTACATAGGAGACAATAAAGAGGCATGCTGTGAGATGACAGCCCATGCCTTGATCTCAAGATCTTCAAAGTCTGTTGGAAAACCCCAGAAGCAACTGAGAAATTGGGACCCATGGATGGGGTGGCCCTTTGAATGTACAAAGTCCGTTGCTGATCCAGGAATTCTGCATACTGATCTGGGTCCAGAATGAATCTAAGTAAGTGCTTTTTCCGAAGCTGGCACGATGGAGGAATATATCCAAAGAGATTGGATAGAAGATCTTCTGATCTAACAGATCCTGCTTCAGAGCGAAAAAGGCTGTGTATCTAGCTGCCCATTGACATAGATCTCTTGAATAGGATTTATGGAGTTGAGATATGAAGGCTTCGGCTGAGAGAGAGGGCTTATCTTGATGAAACAAGGAACTGTTGATGGCCTCTAACTGAAGGTTGGTTTCCTTATAGATGATTGCCCATAAGGGGGGAGTAAGCCTTTCACACTCAGAAATGAGTGGAGCCAAAACCTGAGAGGAGATGGCCAGAGTGGTATTCTCTGAAGATAAACCGCAGGAAGGAGGGCAGTCTGCTCTGCTTGGCTGACATTCTACCCATCTGCTTGGAAAACATGTCAAATGCATGGGATCCTGCATTTGAATCAAATACTAGGGAGTGCAGCTTTGGCAAAAGGACTAGAGATCAACCCGGATATCAGCAAAATTCACTGTTAGGGGAATATTCACTGGACGTTCGGATCTTAACAGCACAATAGCTGAGTGGAATTGAGAGAACTAGACACTTCTGGCAGTTTGTTCAAGAAGCAGAAGTCACTGTACTGCTGGAAACTTTTGGCAATGCGGATCTCTTTCAAGATGAAAGGACCCCACAAGTTCTTATGCTGAAAGAACCACTCAGAAAGAGTGAGAGAATGAGCTCAGGGGAATAGATCTGCCCTGGCAGTCAAGTACTTGCTGTATTGAGCTTTGTTGCCCTTGACATTGGCCCATGATCTTCAGTCTGAACTCAGTCCCCTCAAGGATTTTGGATTTTTGAGAGTGGGATAACTGGGTAAGAGGAAGAACAATATTTAGGTGCTCAGAAAGGTGAGGAAGGGAATACCATAAATGGGAGAGGATGCACTTTTGAAGATATTCCTTATAAAGAATCTTTTGTGAGGTTCAAGGGTTGAGTTATGAGAGGTTTGGAAAGTAGGTTGGAAGAGAGAGAGATGCAATATAAGGAGAGACTGGATTTGGTCTTAGAAGTTGAGGTTGAGACAGGAAGGAACGAGTTAGATTGAAGTGCGAGAGAGGTGAAACTTGTGATGAAGAGGTATATGGATAAAAGTTGTGTGGGAAAATGATAAGAGGTAGGGTTGAAAGAGATTTAACTGTTCGAAGTAGAGAGATGAAGATTAAGGTTGGAGGTAAAGAGTACCAAAGAGGTGGAAATAGGGAGGAGGAGATGCTAACAGAGGAGTTGTTTCCTCTTTTTCTTGGCAGGACGGAGGATCAGTCCTAGGATATGAGTGGCAGTGAAGAGAATGGTGGAAAGGGTATTTCTTTCAAAGTCATCCGACAAATTGTGTCAAAGATACCAAGTAGAGGAGGTTTGTCTGGAATAAAAGTAACAGAGGAGGAGGAGTAGGAGGAAAGAAAAGGTGTTTGGGATTGAAGGAAAAAGGAGGGTGAACTTGAGTGGGTTGAGAGAGATGTGAGGGTGAAAATGATGAAGGACTGAGGTGTGAGAGGGAGTAGGGAGAGAAAGAGGGTGAGATGTAGTGAGAGAGGAAGATGGTTGAGTGCGAGGCACATGATGTTTTATGGTTGGTGGTGCAGGAGGGGCTGTAGAAGGAGATGAAGGTGAGGAGAGGGTTGGAGTTGCAAGATTAGAAGTGTCAGGGGCCTTAGCTGCTGACATGGGCTCTTTCCCTTTGGCTTGATCTCTCTGACTGCAGATGATGGTCTTGCTGACCCTGAAGCTGATGGCCCTGCTGGCCTGAAGCTGATGGCCCTACTGGCCCTGAAGCTGAAGGCCCTGATGGCCGAGGAACATCTGGGGGTCTGCTCTGAGTAGCTCCAAGAGAAACTCCACTAGACCTTGAAGGAACTGCTAGCATTGACTTGATATCAGACATCTCTTTATTGAACCACCTCATTGCATTTCTGATTGAAGATAAGTCTGAGGAGGTTGAGGCTTGACTGGCAACAATGTCATGAATACTTGTCTGAACTGATGACAAGATCTCTCCTTGAGCCTTCAACAATGCCATAACAGGCTTCAGATTTACTTTTCTGTGACTCTTTCTTGGCCTTTTGTGAGCCACTCTCTTTTGCTTCCCTTGCTGAATGACAGCTCCTCAAGATTGATATTGCTTGCACTTGGGCCTTCACTAACAGGAACACTGGCAGGAGGTGGAATTTCCTCAATGCCCACTTGCTCCCCCTGAATAGGAGCAGGGAGTTCAACACTTTCTTGCTCCCTGGGCAGAAGCATCCTCCAAAACAATTTGTTCAAGTGGCCTTCTGCCACGGATTCAGACACTTCAGGTTCAAGGATACTTTGCTCCCCTTGGTTAGGAGCTTCTTCCATGACCACATCTCGTTAAGTACTGCTTGTATCTCAACATTAGCAATTGGTTCAGACTGAATTCTGTATGACCTGGTGCCATAACTTCTTCTTCAACACGTCCACCTTCTTAGAAGGAGCTGAGGTGGAGGGAATTGAATCCAATACCTCTCTCAAAATAGAGGCGACTAAGGTGGTGGGCAAAGAGTTTGCCACACCAGCTGCACCTTCCTCCAACTGAACTTCTGGAGAATGAGAGTTAATCTCCACAACAGGTGATTCTGAAATTCTGCCTGGCTTGCCACAACTGGTACTGCTGCTGCTTGAACAATTGCTGCTGCTGCTTGATCTGCTGCTGCTTCTTCTGCTGCTGCTTCTTCTTCTGCTGCGCTCTTCTTGAACTTCTGGGATATCCCCAATAATTGCTTCTCCTTCAGCCACATAAGTCTTTGACCAAATTCCATCTTGCACAGAAAACCCACTTTTCTTCAAATTTCTGGACCTTATAGACTAGCCCATCTTTTCTACTACAGCTCCAGACACATCTACTCCGAAATGCTTGAAAATCTTGGTGAGAAGATGAGCATAAGGCAAGGAAACATTAGCTTGCTCTTTATTTCCAGATTTGAGTACTGAAAAACTTCATTCTCTCAATCATAACTGCGGCCAAGTTGATCTCCTTGTTCTGGATTGCCCAGAACATTATGTCCGAATCTGCCCTAGTGCAAGAAGAGATGTAGCACTACGAGGTACTATATTTGGCAGACAATGAAATGAAAGCAATCGATTAAATGCGGACATCTGATTGATATCTAATTCCCATCCTTCAGCTTGAAACCTGGACCAATAATTCCGAGACCCTTTACTTCATCATTCACAGAGTGAATGCCACTAAACCCAGAAGTCTTTACTCCAAACAACTCATGCAATAGATCATAATCTATCTTGATCTGGGTGCCCTTCACTGTGGAGACAAGGGACCCATCTGCCTCTGACTTCAAACAAATGAAAAAGGCTTTCACTAAGTCCGGGTAGCTTACCTCGGTGAAAGTAACAACATCCATCCACTGCATTCTTCTCAAAGCTTCGACTAGACTGGACATGCCACTCTTCTCAAGATTCTGAACATCCACTGCCTTATTTACGCAGATCTTCGACTTCACAAACGTAACCTTTCTTGCTCCTTTGGGGACAAATACTCAGCACTGTAGCCCCCTACGCTTCCGGAGATCATCGGAGCGGCCATAGGTAGAGGAGAAGGAGATTCTGGTGAAGGGAAATGATGGAAGAGATGGAAGCTCTCGAAGGGATTCTCGCGGGAAGAGGAGAAAGCTTCGAAAGTTGCAGAGAGTCGATCCCAAATCGTTAGGGCATCGGCTTTGGGTGAACAGATAAAGGATAAAAAGGGTAAAGGTAGAAGACAAGTTGTTCTCAGAACGATTTGAATAAATTAATATTATTTTACCCGAAAGGTGGAGCGCCAAAGGCGGTAAAGCCAGAAAGCGACAAAATCGTTTGACGGGTCAAACAACTTTTAACACGATAGCGGTCAAAGAATGTAGACAAACCGAATTTTGCTCATTGTTAAAGAGAGAGAATTTCATTTCTATCTGAATTTTTTTTTATGCCAATAAAATTACAGAAATCTTTTCACACATTGCACATCCCTAATTCCCTTCTAAGAGATGTAAATCTCTCTTCAGGTAGGGCTTTTGTGAAGATATCTGCTAATTGACCATTTGTATCTATAAAAGAAATTTCTAAATTACCACTAGCTACATGGTCTCGAATAAAATGATATCTTACCTCAATGTGCTTAGTCCTTGAGTGCTGGACTGGATTTTTGGTGAGGTTGATGGCACTTGTATTATCACACAATAGTGGAATTGATTTGATGTGAATTCCGAAATCCTCAAGTTGTTGCTTTATCCAAAGAAGTTGTGTACAACAACTTCAGCAGCAACATATTCTGCCTCAGCTGTTGATAAAGCTACTGATTTTGTTTTTGCTTGATGACCATGATATTAAACATCCTGCAAGAAACTGACAACACCCACTGGTGCTTTTTCTATCTACTTTGCATCCAGCATAATCAGCATCTGAATATCTACTAATTCTATTTCACAAGATCTAGGATACCAGAGACCTAAATCATGAGTTCTAGCCAGATATCTAAATATTCTTTTACTGAAATTAAATGAGACTCTCTAGGGTCTGCCTGATATCTAGCACACATGCATACACTAAAAAAATGTCTGGTCTACTTGCGGTTAAGTAAAGTAATGATCCTATCATACTCGATAATTCTTTTGATCTACCTTTTTACCTTTTTGATCACTGTCCATTCTGGTTGATGTGCTCATTGGAGTGATAATGGCTTTGCACCTTCAAATCCAAATTTCTTTAACAAGCTCTTTGGTGTACTTGGCTTGACAGATATGAGTGCCATCCTCCCTTGCTTAATTTGCAATCCAAGGAAGTAGCTTAGCTCCCCCATCAAGCTCATTTCGAATTCTCCCTGCATAAGCTTTTAAAGTACTTGCAAAAGATTCATCAGTAGATCCAAAAATAATATCATCTACATATATTTGCACAAGAAGTATATGTTTAACCTTAGATTTTATAAATAATGTACTATTACTTTACCTCTAGTGAAACCATGATCTAATAAGAAAGTACTGAGCCTTTCATACCAGGCTCTTGGTGCTTGCTTTAAACCATATAAAGCCTTATGTAGTTTAAATACATGATTTGGAAATTCGGGATCATCAAAACCTGGAGGTTGTTCAACATAAACTTCCTCCTTGATAAAACCATTTAAAAATGCTGATTTGACATCCATTTGAAATAGTTTAAGTCAAATGCAGATGCATAAGCAAGTAAAATCCTAATAGCCTCAAGTCTAGCTACAGGTGCATAGGTTTCATCGAAATCTATGCCTTCCTCTTGAGAGTAGCTTGAGCTACCAATCTGGCCTTGTTCCTTAAGATTATTCCGGACTCATCCAGTTTATTTCTGAACACCCACTTGGTGCCAATAACTGAATGATTGGATGGTCTAGGAACAAGTGACCATACTTGGTTTCTCTTGAACTGATTTAGTTCATCTTGCATGGCTAATATCCAAGATTCATCAGATAAAGCTTCATTGACTGTCTTAGGCTCTATTTGAGAAACAAAGGCTAAATAGTCACAAGGAATTACATTACCTCTTGTTCTTACCCCAGATGGATCACCAATAATGTTTTCAGGAGGGTGATCTTTCTGATGTCTCCATTCTTTTGGAAGATTTTCATGTTGACTTTCAGTTTGCTGCAGTTCTTCAAGAGGAGGATCTTTCTTGTCCTTAATTGAGGTATTCTTTAATTTTTCAGACAAGTCATCTGCATCATCAATGTCACTAATTTCTTCCTTTTTCAAGGAAGGGTTAGATTCATCAAAAATAACATGTACAGATGTTCAATTAATAAGGAACGTTTATTGAAAACTCTATAACCTTTGGGTTTAGAAGTGTACCCCATAAAGATGCCTTCATCTGATTTGGCATCCAACTTACCAATGTCCCTTTTTCCATTGTTGTGGATGAAGCAAGGACATCCAAATATTCTGAAATGGCTGATCTTTGGCTTCTTTCCTTTGTAGAGTTCATAAGCAGTCTTCTTCAGAATCGGCCTGATCATCACTCTATTAATGATATAACATGCAGTGTTGATGGCTTCGGCCCAGAAGTATCTTGGCAAATCATATTCTGATAACAGGTTCTTGCCATATCCAAAAGAGTTCTGTTTTTCCTCTCAGCAATTCCATTCTGTGAGGTGTCCTGGGGCTGAGAAGTTGTGCTCAATTCCTTGATCATCACAGAACTTTGTAAACTTTTCATTCTGAAACTCACCACCATGATCTGATCGGATAGAGATAATTGTGAACTTCTGATCTTTCTGAATTTTCTTACTGAAGCTGACAAAATTGTCAAATGTGTCATCTTTGTGCTCTAGAAAGGATACCCAAGTGAATCTTGAATAATCATCAACTATTACGAATCCAAAATTCTTTCCTCCTAGACTGGTGGTCCTCATTGGCCCAAATAGATCCATATGAAGTAGTTCTACGGGCTTTGAGGTGGTTACTACAGTTTTGATTTGAAAGAGCTCTTGGTGTGCTTTCCTCTTGCACAAGGTCTGCAGATACTGTCCAATCTAGGGTTGACCTTTGGCATCCTTCAACTAGCTTTCTCTTTCTAAGCTTATTCAAACCGTCCAAGCTGCAGTGGCCCAATCTTCTGTGCCACAACTCTGTTGATTGATCTTTACTAGCTGCCAAACACACATCTTGATCCTTGAGTTCTTCTAGATAGAGTACATACAGATTTCTTTCTCTATAAGCTTCAAAAATGACTGCTCCATCCTTTAATATACTGCACTTTGATTCTTGGAACTGAATCTGATGGCCTTTGTCACACAACTGGCTGATGCTGAGATTATGCTTTAACCTTTGACCAGCATCACATCTTCAATACTGATCTTCCTTTGATGTTTACGGATCCACTTCCTATTACTGTGCCTTTTCCATTATCTCCATATGTGACTGTTCCTTCTCATCTTGGAGATTAACAAAAAGTTTCTGGTTCCCTGACATGTGCCTTGAGCATCCACTATCCAAATACCATTTGGATGCTTTTGATTTTCCCTGAAAATTAAACACTAAGTTTTAGGTACCCAAGTTCTTTTGGGTCCTGAGAGGTTAGTACCATTGATTTTTCTTTTATTATCCACTTTTTGTTCTTAGTGGGACATGTTGCTTTGTTATGTCCTAGTTTGTTACAATGAGTACAGCAGGTTATTCTAGTTATTCTTTCAACTGGATTGTATTTAAATTTTTTATGTTCGTTATTCTTTTCGGATATAAATTCAGGAGTTGGATAAGTGTTGGGAAAGACTTTTGTTTCTTCATTTTCCGAGGGAGTATAACCAAACCATGTTTCTTCTTGGTTGATCTTTTAGCTCCACTCATCATTAGAAGAGGTTATTATTTTGTGAACTTGTTTATGGTGCTTGTTAAATGTTCATTTTCTTTATTTAATTTCTATTTCTGTTTTAAGTCCACTTAAGTCTTCTTGTTTTCTAAATGATTTATTTTCTTATTTTTCTCTTTTAAATCTTCACATAATAATTCATTCCTTCTTTATGTTCAGTTATCTGTTTTTCAAGTTCTTCTTTCTGTTTTAGGTCTGAGTTTGTATTTTCTAAACAGATTATATTTTTCTTACTAATTTTAAGTAATTTACATACTTTTTATATTTTTCATAAAGTTCATTAAAAGCACTTTCTAAATTATCAGAATCTGAATCATTGCATGAATCAAAGGAAGAGTCAGAAGTTACCTTGTCTTCGGTGTTGGCCATGAAAGCCAAGTTGACTTCTTCACCTTCACTGCTCGAGCTTGACTCACTGTCTGAGTCACTGCTGTTCTCCCAAGCAGCTGCATTGCCTTCTTTTTGTACTTCTTGAATCTTCTGAAGTTGTCCTCTTTTTGTGATCATTTTTCTTAAGCGTTGGACAGTCTGCCTTGATGTGTCAGGCTTCTTGCATTCATAACAGATCACTCTCCTTTCTTCTGATCCTTTGCTTCTGGTTTTCTGAAGTCTTTGTTTTTCTTGAAAAATCTTTTTCGGACTGATACTTCTTCTTCTTTGCTAGAATCCTTTGAAGTCTTCGAGACAGCATGGCTTCTTCATCATCATGTCTTTACTACTTTCACTATTATCCAAAGATTCTTCTGAATTGTCTTCACTTGCTTTGAGAGCATTTGATTGTTTCCTTCTGCTGGAGGATCTCTCTCATGTTTATCTCGTGAGCCATGAGAGATCCTATTAGCTTTTCCAATGACATTAATTTTAAATCATTGGCTTCTTCAATGGCTGTTACCTTGGAGTCCATGAAGATGGTAGAGATCTGAGGACTTTTCTAACCATGTCTGGTACATCATAAACCTTTCCCAATCCAGCTAATCCATTTGTAATGTCTGTGAATCTGCTGAAAATCTGTTATTGATTCACCTGACTGCATCTGGAATCTTTCATTGAGCTACCAGAATATCTATTCTTGTCTCCTTTACTTTGTCTGTCCCTTCATAGGTAATTCTGAGCTTTTCCCACATCTCCATTGCGGATTTGCAGGCTGAAACTCTATTGAATTCTTTCTTGCTTAGGGCACAGCATAATATGCTCTTGGCTTTGCAGTTTAAGGATATTCTTTTCCTATCATCATCTGTCCACTGAGCCTTAGCGTTTGTGACCAAAAGATCACCTTCTTCTACAATGGACCAGATTGTATAATCATGACCTTGTAGAAAATATTCCATTCTAGTCTTCCAGTAGGTGTAGTCTTCTCCATCGAACAAGGGAGGCCTGTTGACTGACTGACCTTCGAAGTTGCTTTGGGCTGCCATTGATCTTTGCTCTTCAGATCGTTGGATCTTCTTCTTTGTCGAAGAGACGGGCTTTGATACCACTTGTTGCCTAGCTAGCCCAGAGGGGGGGTGAATGGGTTATTAAAAATTCGATCTCTGATTAAAACCTGTTTACTGAAAGGATTACACAACTTAATAACAAGGTTAGAGTTAGAGCAAATAAGACAACAATCACACAAAACACATCCACAAGACACAAGGATTTTTATCCTGGTTCGGAACTCCTCTCCACAGGAGACCTACGTCCAGTCCCTGAGCAATGCCTCAGGATTTCACTACCAAGGGTACAATCCCCCTCAAGGATCCTTACACCCAGCCTCAACTGGTCTTCCTTCAACCTGAAGGGAAAACAACCACCCTGGATACCACCAGGTCTTCCTTCGTCCAGAAGGGAACACAACTAAAGAAGAGAAGGTGTAGGAACAGGCTTCAGACTCTAGCTTGACCAGCTACAAGCTGAAGCTACCAAGGCCCGAGAGAGAAAGAGATTTAACAAAGTTTTCTCTCCAAGGACTACACAAGCTCTCACAAATAAAATCTCCTTTTGATCACTGAGAGCTAAGAGCTAAGAACAAGGTTGGAGTGGAAGCTTCGCTCTTGTTTCAATCTTCTAAAGACTCGAAGAGATGGTGTTCTTTCTTTTCGAATTGCAAGCGTTGTTCTTCTACTTGTCTTCTCCGTCTTGAGTCTTATTTAAACTTCAGATTCAAATTTGAACGTTGAAGTATCCGTTGTCTCTTATCTTGGTGTACGTTAGACTGGTCACCAAGGAAGCTTCTGATCTTCAGTCTTTTATCCTTTAGTACACGCCAGAGAAATGTTTTAGAATCTTGTATCTTGTATCCAACGTTGTACAGATGAGTCTTGTCAGATGTCTGCAAGCATATCAACAATAAATAGAGGACAGCTAGGACTGCCGTCGATTGTTAGTTGCAGATGGAACAGATATTGCAATATATAGCAAAGCTCCTTTCTGTCTAAAAAGTACGTAGACAGATTAAGAAATTCGATATTGTCTTCTCTTTCTGACTTTGACTTTTCAACGCTATTAAAAAGCATTATACTGATACCGCAAGAAATTCGATATAAATAATCCCGATGCCTTCATGACTTATGAATCGTTATGCGATAACAGACAAATCGTTATGACAGAGCATTATCACATTATAATGATAAAATCGTTATGAGTTATAGCAAGTCGTTATGAACACTTATCAAGTCGTTATGAACTGTAAAGAAATCGTTATGAAACTAAAGAAATTGTTACAGCAATCAAGTCGTTACGAGTTTCAAAGAAATCGTTACGAGAAGTCTTAACAAATCGTTGCACAAAGCAAATCGTTATGATAATCAAAGAAATCGTTACGAGAATCAAAGAAATCGTTACGAGAACTAAAGAAATCGTTACGAGAATCAAAGAAATCGTTTTACGAGAACTAAAGAAATCGTTACGCCTTAGAAAGTCGTTGCGAGTTCTAAAGAAATCATTACAAGGTCTAAAGAAATCGTTACGACAGTAAGTCGTTACGGGTTCTAAAGAAATCGTTACGAGGTCTAAAGAAATCGTTACGACAGTCAAGTCGTACGGGTTCTAAAGAAATCGTTACGAGGTCTAAAGAAATCGTTACGGCTAGAGAGTCGTTGCGAGTTCTAAAGAAATTGTTACGAGGTCTAAAGAAATCGTTACACAGTCAAGTCGTTACGGTTCTAAAGAAATCGTTACGAGGTCTAAAGAAATCGTTACGACAGTCAAGTCGTTACGGGTTCTAAAGAAATCGTTGCGATGTCTTAAAGAATCGTTGCGATATCGATTGTTTTGAATTTTCCGGTCAGAGAGGAAATCGTTCTGCTTATCAAAGAAGTCGATACAAAGACTTGGACAGAATGAGAGATGAGACTACCTGATTGTCTTGAACTTTCATTTTTCTTTTATTTCCTGTTCTCAAGGCTCAAGTAATCCATTAGTACTATTTGTTCATCATCAAAATTAATATATAAATAAATGAATTATTTATTATGGGGACAGTTTGGTCATCAGAATACGGAGGAAGAAAAGATTTTAGAATTGAAAACCTTAGATTTTATTTAAGAAAATAATATGGTGATATTAAAATTAATGTTGCACGAAATAAATTGAAACTACATGAAATAGATAGAGAGAGAGAGATAAAGAGTGGATAAAGCCATGGACAAGATTAAAAGTACAACTCATTAAATAGATAAAAAAAGATCACACAACGTGCTGTCTAAGTTAACAATTACAATAAAGAACATTAGAAATAGAGAGAGAAGGAGAAAAGACGAGAGAGAGAAAATAAGAGAGAGAAAGGAGAGAGACGCGCGTGAGAGATGAGAAGAGAAGAGAGAAGAGGAGAAAAGAGAGAGGAGAGAGATAGAGAAACGCGAGAGAGAGGAGAGAGAGGGCTACGCGAAGGAGAGAGAGGAGAGAGAGTGCTGTGAGAGTGAGAGAGAGAGAGAAATGAGAGAGAGGAGATAGAGGAGAGAGAGGGCGTGGAGCGCCCTCACGTTGGCGGCCTGGCACTGGGGCGCGGAGGCGGCTGGCGCGGGTTGGCGCGCAGGTGGGCCTGTGCGCGGCCTGTTGCTGTTGCTGCTGTCCCGGAGTCGGGGGAGAGAGAAGAGAAGGGGAAGAGGAAAGAGAAAGAAGAGAAAGAAGAAGAAAAGGAGAGGAGGGGGGCTGCGGTGGTGGTGGTGAGAAGGGGAAGAGAAAAAGTGGGAAAAAGAATAGTAAGAGAGGAGAGAGGAGGGGTTTTAAATAAAGAGCTCTCTCTCTAAAAAAGAGAGGTTTTCAAAAATAGGGAAAATCTAGGAAAAAATAAACGAAGAGGGGAAAAAGAAAAAGGCAGGCGGCTAGGGTTTTGCAACATTATGAAATGTCAGATTTGCCCATGTTGGATTGCTTGGTCCATTGGCCCGTTAAGCACTTCATTCAATCCCCATTAACCTGCAAAGACAACATATATTGAATTTAATCAATTATTGTTCATGATAATAGAAATTTTATGAATTAATCAGTATCAATCAACAAAATGGCATGATTATTTATGATAATCGTGATATTATCACATCCCCAACTTACTCATTGCTAGTCCCTTAGCAATGCACCCAGGGAATAATTAGGACTAACAGGAACTTCAAAATCATTTTTCATGTCAAGAAAGCAGAGATAAGACTGATCAATAATAAGTATTTCTAGTTCTAGTAGCAAGTGTCAAGATAAAAATGACAGTCATGTTATGAGACAGTTCCTCAAAATACACTTGAAATTATCATTTCCTTCGTGAATGTACGTGTGATTAATAAGCATTACTCAGATAGTGCATGAGCTTTTTACCTATTACTTAGAGATGATATCAACTCTACACTCCTTAAATCCAATCCTCGAATACAGGTAGCTTTCACTTTGCTTTTCTGTTTCTTCATTTCATTTCATTTTATTTTTTTTCAACTTGGATATCTTTCACCGTTTGACATGAACTTCTACACTTCTGAGGTGCCGAAGCCCGGTTACTAAGCTAGGGATTTCTTTTTCATTTTGTCATTCATGTTTTTTTTTTTTTTCATTACTTGCAGGCAGGTAGCTTTTTCCCCACGATTAGTTTCAAAAGAGAGTGTAGAATGTCAATCCTCGACATGAGTATTAGGTTAAACTCTCACCTCCTCATGGACACTTATTCATCATGTAATTCATGTGTGTAGAAAATTTCAAATGTAGTTTGAGGAAAATGCTAAGAACATAACTACAAATTCATCCTTTAACGTACTACTAGCACAAGTATATACTTAGAGTAAAATCATTCTAGAATGAGGTGTTCTTTTCATAAAAAATGATACATGAAGTATAATGTTTGGGATGTTATTAGCAGGATTTTAAAATTTGAAAGATTTCTCTCCCCCAACTTGAATGACATTGTCCTCAATAACAAACAGATAACACAACCATCTGAAGTTTGGAAAGGAGAGATAAACCTGCTGGAAGCGTTTTGCTTAATCATTCATCAGGGATAATGGGCCTCCAAAAACCTACAGCAATAGAAAAGAAGAGAAAAAGTAAAATATCCTAAAAATTTTGGGTTCCTCCCAACAAGCGCTAAGTTTAACGTCTTTAGCCAGACACCATAAAGCTCCATAACAACGAGTTGCATTAAGAATGAGCCACCATGTGATCTTATCCTCCTTTAAGTGCCAGCTCTTGTACCATTGGAGGAAAAGACTGTATCTATACATACGTGAGCCAACCTGTTGCCTAAGAGAGTCAGAAAATGATAAAGGAAGAATCATGTCTTCAATTATAAATATTCCTACACACTTAAGGTCTTCAAATGTATTGAACACTTCAATTCGGACCTAATTTTTTTCAAATCTTTTCTTCAACCTCGATTTTAGGATTCATATTCATATTGTTGAGGTGAGAAAGGGTTTGGGTATCATAGATCCTTGGAGATTCCACCATATGCCTAGTGTCAAGGAGACCATATGTTGGGAATGGATGTGGAGGCTCTTTAACACAAAGATTTTCATCAATTCCAAGTGTATTTGACCAGTTGGCTAATTGCATAATGTTCAAATTGACTTTAGCTTTGCCAATGTCAGGTGGGTGTTAGATCCACATCATCCCCTAAATCATGAAAGTCCCCATTAGAGTTACGGCCAGGCAAAATTTTCAACTCTTCCCCTATCCAAGTAGAATGGTTTATGACTTGACTCCGTTCCATCTCCAAACTCATCTTTCTTCATCCCCTCTTGGGTTAAGTTCAAATTAGACCTAGGAAGGGCAAGAAATAAAGGTTTATCCCATCTAGCTTGTCTACTTCCTCTTGTTCTCCCTCCAACTTGAGTCACACTAACTCCCTAGAGTAATCTTATAGGTGACATCATGGTGGGCTCTTCTTGGCAGTCAAATTCAAGTGGGTAAAATTCATGGATTGATTTGTAGTACTACCCATCTCCTCTTGATCTGAATTAAATTACACTCAGTTTGCCAAGTGGACATGTCCATAGTCACATTAGGCTGTGAAGTTTCAAGTGAAAGTTGTGGGTCAAATTGCTGATCAAAACATGATATTGATTTTCATAATTGTCAATTGATTGAGTTGGTAATTGAATATTTTGCCTCTTTCTGATTTCTATCAATTGATCAATTAGAAGGTTAGTTTTGGTAAAAGATTTTTCCAATTCTTGTTATTAGTGAGCGAAGGTTTGCTCAAAGACTTGTTGAGCATTATAGATTTTGTATAGATTGCCAAATTGATTATCAAATAGGCCTGATGGTGGGGGAGAAGTATAAATGGAATGCGGATCTGCATGTTGTCCCCCATCATGGCCTTGATTATGAATATTATTTTGAAATTGGACCCAAGGATGAAGTTGTTGTTAGGAGGACTTTGGGTTTGGGCCACAATCGGTTGATCGCTATGTATCAAAAATTGATTCCCCGACAACGGCGCCAAAAATTGATAGCCCACGAATGTGTCGTTAAACATGTGACTAACAATCTCAAATAATCGGCCTACACTAAATATTTTAACAGTAGTTAAGTGGTGAGAGCCGAGTCGAATCTACGGAGAACTAGATTTTAGAATTGAAAACCTTGAGTTTTTAGTTAGAAAATAATATGGTGAGAATAAACTAAGTTGCACAAAATAAACCTAAACTAAAGAGGGTGGTTGAGAGAGAGAGATAAACAATAGAGTAGAGAGAGACGCAAGAGAAATAATCATTTAACCACAATTACCTAATCCAAATTAAATAAACTGTAAAAAAACATGATAGAGAGATGGACAGAATAGAGAGAGTGGGAGGAATAATTAACAAACCACAACTAACATTATTGAAATAAATATAACTGTTTAACACAATGTAGAAATAAACTAAACTAATTGGAGGGGTGAGAGGAGAGAGAATAACATAAAGAGAGAGAAGAGAGATGAGAGAAAATAGAAAAGAGAGAGAAGAGAGAGAGCCTACGTGAGAGAGAGAGAGAGAGAGAGAGAGAGCGAATAGAGGAGAGAGAGGGGATAGAGGAGAGAGGAGAGAGGAGAGAGAGAGAGGCGAGAGAGAGAGAGAGACGAGAGTGAGAGAGAGAGAGAGAGAGGAGAGAGAAGAGAGGCGAGAGAGAGAGAGACATGAGAGAGAGAGAGGAGAGAGAGCACGAGATGGAGGAGAGAGAGGAGAGAGCGAGAGAGATGAAAGAGAGAGAGCGCGAGAGAGGAGGGAGAGGCGGTTGCCTCCTCTACGTGCATGCAAAAGCATGCACGTGGAGGAGGGGGAGGCGGAGCGGGCGGGGGGGGGGGGGGGGGGGGGGGGGCGTGGAGGGTGCGGCGAGGAGGCGCGGGGTGGCCTGGCGGCGTGCACGCAGGCGCGGGCGGCAGGTGGGCGCTGGCGGGTGCCTGCGCGGGCAGGCTACTGCGGGCATGCACAGGCGGGGCCGGTGGCTTGCTGTTGCTACTTCTGCGTGCCGAAGAGAGAGACCGTGCCAGAGAGAGAGAGAGGGAAGAAGGAAGAAGAGAAGAGAGGGGGCAGGAGAGATCGCAGTAGAGGAAGAAGAAGAGAAGAGGAGGAAGGGCTGCGCAGGAAAGGGAGAGAGAAAGTAGAAGAGAGAATAATGAGAGAGAGAGGGGAGGGTTTATAAAATAGTAGAGAAAGAGAGGAGGGGGGAGAGAAGAAAGGAAGGAGAGATTTTTGGAAAATAGGAGATGAGATTTTTAAAAATAAGAAAGTGTTTTAAAAAATAAATAGAATCTCTCCTTTTTCTCTTGCTTCAATCCAATCCATTGGCCCATTTGACACTTCATTTCTTGGCCCATTAATCCTGCAAATACACACATAGAGATTTAATCAATTATCATTTATATAATAAAGTGACAATGAGTTTGTGTGAAATTAATGACCATAAGATAATAAAAAACATGATTATCATCAATAACAGTGCAATTATCACACCCCCCAACTTACTCATTGCTAGTCTCTTAGCAATGCACACAAGTTATAATATGCACAAAACAAACAAGAAAATCAATGAGCCTGACAAGAGATATACTTCATGATAAAAGAATGATGCTTGATCATAAGTATTTCAAGTTCCAGTTGAGAGTGTCAAAGGCAAATATGTCAGTTCATGTCATTAGACAGTTCTTCAAGATACATACAAAATTTCATGACTTTTTGTTCAATGTTTGAGCATCAAAAAGAGGATGCATGTGCTTTTTACCTATCACTCAAGGATGGTATCAACTCTACACTCCTTAAATTCGATCCTCGAATTACAGGTAGCTTTCACTCCGCCTAATTCTTTTTTTCATGCTCTTTTTTTTCTTCTCATTTACATGGTGCTGCACTTCCCTTCACCGTTTGACGCGAGCCTCAACTCTTACCTTAGGAGCCACAGGCCCGGTTACTAAGATCAGGGGCATTTTCCATGTTTCTGTTTTTTTTTTTCACTACTCCACACATTTTCACATTTATTTGTAGGCAGGTAGTTTTTTCCCCACGATTGGTCATCAATAGGAATGTAGAATATCAATCAATCAACTTGAATGTTCGGTAAAACTCTCATCATCCATTGAATAGCTCAAAATAATACTTTACTGTGTGATGAAATTTCAAATGTATTTTGAGGAAGATGCTAAAAACATAACTAGTTAACTCACCCCTTCAACTCACCACCTTCACAAGTACATACTATGAGTCAAGCTAAAAAAAAAAAAAATTTTTTTGCATGAAATATGAAACATGAAGCACAATGTTAGGGACAAAATTTGAAATACAACTTATCTCTCCCCCCAACTTAAATGACATTGTCCTCAATGGCATAAAAGTAATGACAATAGAATAAAGCCAATGTAAGTTAAGAAAGGAGAGATGCAACCTGATGATCACATGCGGGTGGTTGCACACTAGCTTCATCAAAGGATAGTGGCCAGCAAACACCTAAGACACAAAATAAAAACTAAATCAAGAGAAATCATTTTTTTCTAAAAATATTGGGTTGCCTCCCAACAAGCGCTAAGTTTAATGTCTTTAGCCAGACACATGGGGGTAACAAGCTCACGTAACCCCCAATCAATTGACGCCAAATTTTTTCTTTGTAAGGCATCACCAGCCATGGTGGGTCAAGTAGTTCAAACGTACCTTGCAGATCAGTAAGTGATAGATAAAATGAGGCACTCAGATCATATCTTCAATTAAAAAAATTTCATTTGTACACTTAGATCTTTGTATGTGTTGAACACATCAATGCGGACTTTATTGTTTTCATCCTTTTCACCCACAACTTCCATTTTCAGATCCTCTTTCATGATATTGAGGTCAGATTGAGTTGGATGCTCAGAGGATTGTTTGAACTCCACAGGCTGACTTGTGTCAAAAATAGTAGCATGATCTAGAATGAAATGGATATGACTTGCAGCACAAGGATGCTTAAAAGGTTCAAGTGTAGTTGACCAATCAGCCAGTGGTAGCCTGTCCATGAATATTATGGATTTGCCAGGGTCAGGGAGAGGTAGGCGTTCCATATGTTTCTCGAAATCACAAGAGACCCAGTCAATGTGGACTTCAGGCAGAATTTCTAATTCATCTCTTACCCAATAAGAATGATTGATAACTACACCCAGCTCTTTCTCCACACTCACCTCTTCTTTGTTACTCACTTGAAACGATGTCACATCAAACTCAGACCCAACATCTAGATGACACTCTTTTTCCTCTCCCCCCAACTTGAGTTCAACTAACTCATTATAGCTTTCCTCAAATATGACATTATGGATGGAGTCTTCTTGATGGTCAGTTTCAAGTTGGGCCAGACAATGGATGATTTTCAGTGGCACCCATCTCCTCTGATTTGACTCATTAATATTATCTCTCATTTTCCAAGTGGGCGTATCCACAATCATGTTGGACTGAGAAGTTGTGGATGGAATTTGAGAGTCAAATTGTTGGTCACAATCAAGATAATGATGTGCATAATTGTCAATGGGTTGGCATGGTGACTGACTATCTTGCCTCTTCTGATTTCATCAGTTGAGTAATCAGGAGGTCAGTTTTGACAAAGGATTGCTCCAATTCTTGTTGTTGTTGGGTGAATGTTTGCTCAAAGATTTGCTGGTTATCATGGAACTTTTGCATAAATTGCCCAAATTGATCATCAAATAGCCTGATTGTGGGGGAGAAGTATAAGTGGACTGTGGATATACATGTCCCTCATGATGGCTTTTGTCAAAATATAGTTTGGCATGGGTCCAATGTTGAAAGTTGTGGATAGGTGGACTTTGGGCTTGAGCCAGAATAGGTTGATCTCTAAGTGTTAAATGTGGCATTACTTCTCCAAGTGGTTGGAAGGGTGTGCCTTCAAGAGCATTTGTTAAGCACACTGCAGATCAATGCCAAATTTTTTTTGATCGAACCATGATATGATTTCGACACCTAGAAAGGGTCCTTGAATTTCCCCTTGAGGATTGATAGAGTAAACTCAATTTTTCAGGGGAGACACCTTGGTCAACTTTTGAGTAAGGAGTGGGTGTGGATAACACTTGAAAGGTTTGGGTCTGTTCTTGGGTTAAGGGAGGTGATGAGATATAAAGTGGGTCAACATATTTCCTCCACCCTGAATCATACATGTGATCTTTAATTGGGTGACCATGAATCAGATGAGCTTGAGTTCATTTGGAGCCATTGGACTGGTAAGTAGAGGTTGATGGATAAAGTGGGTGAGGTTGAGAGTGCATACCATAGTGGGCTGATCCAATTTGTCCAATTGAAGTGCCAATTTCATAACCATGATTGTCAACCCACATAAATCTCTTTTTTTTTGTTTTTTTTTTAATTTTTTTTGTTGTTTTGAATATCTGATTTTTTTTGTATTTAAAATAAGTTAGCAAACAATTAATCCTATGACACTATGGTCCCTAGGACATAAACATTTGATTTTCACTAATCAACTGAGGCCTAACTCAAATCCACTCTCAAGCTCGTTAACTGCCAGGTAAGAGGTGGGAAAGTGGGAGGTTCCCCTGCTCTCACAGGGACCTAATTAAGTAACCACTTGTCCACTTAGGCGTTTGCCAATAAACCTCTAGCCTTAGACACCAGTCTCCAAACTTGATAGTGGGCCCAAGTGGGCCCAAGTGGGCCTAAGTCTCAAAGCGAACCCTATGTCAAATTTCTACTTTTTCTTTTATTGGGCTTGGGAATGCAAAAAAATGCAGGAAGTTGTGGTTTGTGAGCTAAGGAAGGGTGATCAAATCCCCACCTTATCTTGTTAAGAAAATTGCCCTTAAAGTATTTAGAAATAATGTGCACACCACAAATTAAGCAAGAGGTTCTATGCAAGCATGGCAATGCATGATCATGCTTTTAAGAAAGTTGAGATTCTCACTTTGCCTCCCGCAATCTTCGATAAGAAAGGAAACTTTTCAAAAGGAAATTACCTAAAGATGGAAATCTAAATGATGCATGTCCTAAAGATGGAAAGTTTCTAATCTTGACATGACTTTTATTGGATTCAAGTGATTGATTTTTTTGATTTTTTTTTATTAATTGTCTAAACATGGCAACTAAGAAAAGGAAACTCAATCAAGAGGGTTTTAATGGTACTTACCTTCAACGCATCCTTCGTTCTTTTGCAAATGAAACAAATGTAAAGAGTGAGAGAAGGAAACTCACCTCACTTACCCTTTTTTTCATGCAATTTTTGGATTTTTTTCACTTTTTATTTGATACCTACAAAAAAAAGAAAATGTTAGCATGAATATATACAAAAAACCAAAAAATTATCAAAACTAAAATCTAATTCCCGGCAACGGCGCCAAAAATTGATAGCCCACGAATGCGTCGTTAACACGTGACTAACAATCTTAAATAATCGGCCTACACTAAATATTTTAACAGTAGTTAAGTGGTGAGAGCCGAGTCGAATCCACGGAGAAAAAGATTTTAGAATTGAAAACTTAGATTTTTATTTAAGAAAATAATATGGTGATATTAAAATTAGTTGCACGAAATAAATTTAAACTACATGAAATAGATAGAGAGAGAGAGATAAAGAGTGGATTAAAAACCATGTGGCAAGATTTAAAATTACAACTCATTAAATAGATAAAAAAAGATCAACAGTGCTGTCAAGTTAACAATTACAATAAAGAAACTTAGAATAGAGAGAGAAGGAGAAAGAACGAGAGAGAGAAAATAAGAGAGAGAAAGGAGAGAGAGCGCGTGAGAGAAGAGAGAAGAGAGAGAAGAGGAGAAGAGAGAGGAGAGAGATGAGAGAAACGCGAGAGAGAGGAGAGAGGAGAGAGAGCACTGTGAGAGATGAGAGAGAAGAGAAAAATGAGAGAGAGGAGGTAGAGGAGAGATGGCGTGGAGCGCCTCACGTTGCATGCAATGCAACGTGAGGGAGGCGGAGGCGGTGCGACGTGCGCAGCGGCGCTGGCGGGCGCTGGCACGCGGGCGCTGGCGGGTTGACGCTGGTGGGGCGGTGCGGGGCGGTTCGCACGGCGGCGGTGCTGGCGGCCTGGCGCTGGGGCGCGGAGGCGGCCTGGCGCGGGTTGGGCGCGTAGGTGGGCCTGCGCGCGGCCTGTTGCTGCTCTGCTGTCGTCCGGAGCCGGGAGAGGAGAGAAGAGAAGGGGAAGAAGAGAAAGAGAAAGAAGATAAAGAAGAAGAAAAGGAGAGGAGGTGGGCTGCGGTGGTGAGAAGGGGAAGAGAAAAAGTGGGAAAAAGAATAGTAAAGAGAGAGAGGGAGGGTTTAAATAAAGAGCTCTCTCTCTAAAAAAGAGGTTTTCAAAATAGGGGGAAATCTTAGGAAAAATAGAAAGAAGAGGGAAAAGAAAAAGGCAGGGCGTCTAGGGTTTTTGCAACATTATGAAAATGCCAGATTTGCCCATGTTGGATTGCTTGGTCCATTGGCCCGTTAAGCACTTCATTCAATAGCCCATTAACCTGCAAAGACAACATATAATTGAATTTAAGCAATTATTGTTCAGATAATAGAAATCTTATGAATAATCAGTATCAATCAAACAATGGCATGATTATTTATGATAATCGTGATATTATCATATACCAAGACCCCAGATCGGATACAACATAACCAATCCTGGTACAAGGACTGGTTCGGGCTATCACCATGTGGCATACGATATGCACTCCATGCGAGGTTCTAGTGCTATGAGGCCTGTAACCTCGAGATATGTTATCAAACTAAAGAAAAGTTTGCTCGCCATTTGGGACAAACGATAACTGTAGCGAGCACTGATAAGCTGCTCCAGCATGTCCGCAGAAGGGCAATTCCAGAACAACATAACTAAGGGGCCCCTGGACGGGGCAAATCAATAGTTTGGCATAAACTGGGGCAAAAGAAGACCCGCCCAGGCACTCAAATAATGAGTAGGCAATTGAGTTTTCCTGTCTCGAGGAGAAGGATGAGAACTCAAAGAGCCTAACCATGAAATATGCGCTAAAGCAGCAGGAGCAATAGCAAGTTGGTGACCCTCGGCAAGAAGGCAGGCCGGATATATGAAACTCGGTCTGATAATTCTTCTTCACTGTGAGGGACTGCAAAGCCTGACAACCATATACCAGATATGCAGCAAGATATGTGCGATCTGGTAGATGGAGCGGATTCCACCCCCCATTTTTGGGAGCGTAGATATACCGTCCACGCGAGGGCTTTTTCCATTCCACCTGCTGATATTGCTCTAAGGGGCGGCCTTCGACTGCAAAATTCTCGAAGAAACAAATGGTCTGTTATAGAAATAACAGAGCCAAGCATTTTGACTCACCCTCGTATTATTGATGAAGATGGAGCTTTGCCCGTTCTTCCTTCAGGCCAAATCCCTCCATACTCTCGTCAGAAAACGGAGGCTATATGGATGGATATACCTCCCGGAGCCGTCACTGCGGTGACTGTGCAAGTCCTTCAGAACAACCTCCTCATAGGGTCGCCCAGATATCGGCAGCCCAAAGATCTGGTGAAAACTCCACAAGTCAATGGAGGTCTCTCCCTCGGCTGTCCCAAAAGTATTCCAGCGAGGGTTGAAACGTTCCACCAGTGTCTGAAGAAGCCCTGCGTGGCAGGGATAGTCATACAGAGCCGCCTCTATAGCTCTGTAAATACCGGAGAGTTTTGAGCAGCTCACCATAATGATGTAAAACTCCCATTAGCCATTCCGTAGCTCCATATCAGAAGACGTGGGAGGACAGGATGACCACGTCCCGTACCAGCTGGGAGTAGTGTGGTCAACAATTCTATCAAGAAGGCAGTGATTATCACATCCACCAGCAGCATAACGAGAGTCACATGGCATCAGCAAAAGCCCGTCAGCTTCCATAATGGTTTGTGACGACCTTTTAAATTCCAGACCGCTGGAGAATCCTCCACGGTCGAGTATAGCAATCCAGAACTTGGCAAAAAGAGCCCATGTCAATATCGAGGGCAGCTGAACTTGAGTTGCAAAGCCCAGAGGGAAGCTGGGGTAAGAAAGAGCACACGTGCCATGAAGGCAATTCCAAGATCTCCGAATGGCCGATTCTACATTTCGCCTTTCAACAACCAGGCAGGGATCGTCCTCAGTCATGTGAGGTGGAATGAATTGCTGGATAAAAGGAAACCGTTCCTTATCCAATGGAAAGTGCCGAGGATAATCGCCTTTCCGCCGGTATTCATAAAAGCCTCTCCAATGGCGTAAACGCAAGTAAACGACTTGGCCGCCATTCGTAAGGTCTTCAATGCTATCAACAACAACACAATTATAGCCGCCGCCTAACGAGGATATATTGTCCCTTGTAACAATAGGCTCCCCCAAGGCGGGCATCATATCACCCAACAGAATGACTCCCTCACGAGTGCTTTGGGCATAGTCGCCGTGCTCAGAAACCTTCCTCCAGACATGGCGAAATCCTGGGAAGGGACAATAGAATACAGAAATAAGACGAGGAAAGTTGAGGACAGCAAGTCTGGATAAGCAAAGAAATTAAAGGCAGGACGTCGTCGTAAGGACGCCTTGAATTACAAGATGTGCCCTGTGCAAGGAGATAGCATGGGCCACGTGTCGTCACTTACAAGTTCCGACGTGTATCCCGGGGGGGCATTTGTTGAACCACTAAAGTTGTGATGGATACTAACCAGAAGAGATTCTGAGGCCCATTATATAGTGGTCCAACAACTAGTTAGTTAAGGTCCATTGTATAATGGTCCAACTAACTAGTTAGGTAGCCCACCTAAAGAGGTAGCTGACCTCAAAAGATGGTTGGTACCTACCAGAAGAATTAGTGAATTCAACAACTTAATTAGGTGCATGTTCAAGAGGCAAATGGATGATGATTAAGGTAACCCCATGGTTACTTAAATGACAAGACAACACAAGAACTTACTTCCGAGTTAAACAAGGAAGCTGGTCGTTCGAGCGGCAGCAAGCCCTCCAGATAAATCAGATTCAGAAAGAACGATGCTTCGTATAAAGTACGGCACGGACGCAATCCGGCAGCACAAGGTTTATAAGACCGAGTACGAAAAACAAGCACAAAGGACAATTCACCGCCAAGCTTCAACGGTTCGCGAATTCAATGAGCACCCAACAAGAAGAACAAGAGCTTCAGCAGCAAGCACCCCTAAAATGGGGGGGTTAGGGGGCCTATTATAGGCAAACTCCCCCACTGGTTGAGGGATTTGCCCCCCCCCCCCCCCCCCAAACCGATGGATATAACCATCAGTTGGGAGGGCAACCGATGGTTATCCCCCCCTCCAACCGCTGGTTGCAACCATCAGTTGGGGTATTCCCCCCCAATCGGTTGGGATTGGGTGTCTTTTGCTTGTATAAGGGGGTGGCCCACCCCTATAAATACCCATGTAGGGCGGGGCCTTAAGGGGGCCGAAGGAAAACCCTTGCCTTGGAAAACTCTGCTGAAATATAACCAGAAATTTTCTTCTCCAATCCTCTTCTTCTTCCTTGCTCTCCCTTGTTCTTGGCGAAGGTATTGCCCTTCCTACTTGGTGTGGAGTGCGAACATCCAAATCGCCAAAGGAAAGAAGATCTCCCGTATACAGCATCAACATCTCCCCTATCCCCTCCTCCATGTTGAGTTAATCTTCATGGAGGGATTCTTCAAACCATGATGATACGGTCCTTCCCCCACATCGAGCAAGTCTCTGTGGGGGTGATACTCTTTGAGTTTTAAATACCTTCCATATCGAGCAAGTCTCTATGGATATACGGTTTTGAATACCTTTGTTTTTTGTGCTCTAAACGCCTCCATATCGAGCAAGTCTCTATGGGTACGGGCGTTTAGATGCATATGTTCTCCCACACCCTTGAGCAAGTCTTCGGGATGGCGGATCTTGTGTTATATTGTAAATGTTTCTTAGAGGAGACTTTGCCCAGCGGGGAGATTCTGCCCGAGAACATACTCATTAATCATAAATTTGTGCTTATATGTATATGTTTTTCTTAGAAGAAACTCTGCCCAAGCGGAGGTTCTGCCTAAGAACATACTCATATAACCACGATTTTATGTTTATATATATATGCTTCTTAGGAGAAACTCTGTTCAAGCGGAGGTTCTGCCCGAGGACAAATCCATATAACCACGATATCGTGTTCATGTGTATATGTTTTCTTAAGAATACTCTGTTTTAAGCGGAGGTTCT
>CM024755.1:27707770-27873117 GCA_014218235.1 Colocasia esculenta | reverse complement strand
TTGATGATGTATAGGATATGGAACAGAATATAGATTGCAATTTGAATGCCTTCGCTTTGTTGAGCAAATATATCTTCGACAATTGTTTGGTCATTTGTCTTTGCATGGCGGATCTTGAGTTGCTCCTCTTGAGAAGGCATAGTATTGACGGGTCGATAGTTTCCGGACCTATAGTTTGAGGAAGAATACCACTTGTGGAAATTGCCGGATGATTTTCCGGAGCGGTCCCATCCGGATGCTGACTTGTTGTTGATTTTGAATAGAGATCGGTTCCATAGAATGCCGAAGGCTTGAAGTTGCCAGTCGCCTCATTTCATTAAGAGCATGGCCATTTGAGATTGTCACTGCTGCATCATTTGGTATTGTCGTCATCAGACATTACCTGGAAATTTCTTTTGTGGGTAAGTCGATGACGGGATTGAGAGTGAAGTAGAAGTCCTGCCTTCTTCGATTTGAACATTTGTTCCTCGAATAAGGGTTGTTGAATTCTTCGTGATGAGGAGCCTGACCCGATGTCCGAGTCCAGCAGTCGTCCGCCGGGTTGGCGATTTCTTCGGCAAAGTGTCTGGTACTGGGTTGAACTGCTTCAGAGGAATGTTAGAGGGCTCCGGGATTTGCCCCACCGGTTCGCCAGAGTCTTTCCCTGTGACATAGCATGAGAAAATTTGAGTCTAGGCTTTTCTTCCGTTGCCAGTGGACACGTCGCCTTTTTGACGAACGGGGGTACTATGTTGGGAATTGGCCCCAGTCTTTCAAAGGACCGAGATCCGAGTTTAAGTTGCATGGAATTTTATTTGATTACCCGGATATTTTTCGGATCGTGAGGAGCATAATCTTTTATGATTCTTTTCCTTTTATATTCTTCTTTTGTGCCATTGAATTGTTGGGTTCAAGTGTGTTGTATGAAGTATGTTCGGTATTACTTTCCTTTTGCTGAACGCCCTGTCTATGATATATTGTGAGTCTTTTGAACTCCTCGGCCTTTTTTGGGCATCCAAATTTGTTTGATTTGGCGAACTGTCTGTTCTTTTCTTGAAGTCATTGTCCATCTTGGAGTCCTCATGTTTTCCTATCGGAACCATCGCAGGATTGAGAAGCGGTTGTAGGTGGGAACTGTTGGAATGTGTCTATCACGGGGGCGACAGGATGTTCTTCCGTCAAAGCCGTACCGTATGTTTCCGATCATATAATGATTTGTCAGATCTTCGGAAGACAGTTGAGATCACTTACTCTTTTTTATGATTTTTATTTTGCCCCCGTTGTAAGGAGAGAGGTGGACTTCGATTGTAGAGGAGAGCATGTGGACTGAATAAGTCCGGATTTGAGTTGGATGGGTTCAACCCCTTAGCAGCATCATTTTGGAGGGATTTGGATGCCCTTGTTGATGGTTGCAGGACGAGCTTTGATGTTGACGCAGGTCCTGCCAGTCTTCTTTGTTGATTTGTTGGAGGGAGACTTGGTGTAGCCCCCTCCTGCTGATGAGCCAGAACTACCCCTAGGAAGTAGGGATCCAACGACTGCTGGAAAGTCTCCGAATACGATCGGAGTCGCCAAGGTAGCCAAACCTGGCGTGGTTGTTTACGACGAGCGGTCCATAAGTGACAGCCATCTCCAACGGTTGAGTTTTGTGTTGTTTCCGAACACCTTTAAGGAAACATATCAATATTAGGATTTTTATAAAAGAAAGCATATGCCTCGACTTTGCTATGAATGGTGAGAAAGGGTCCCACCGGGCGAGCCAGTGTCGAACGCGGAAAAAGTATCGACGGGGGTTTTAATAATTTTTAGATTTTAGATTTGATTTTATTTCTGCTTTACGGGGCGTGCCAGTCTGTCAAACATACAGAAGAAAGGATCTGCGCAATGCGGAGAAGATTTTATTGTCCGTAGAACGGACGAGTGCGTCGTTTATGATCTAAACCTCTATTTTGGTTCCGCGTTATATTTATCAGGTGATGGAGTAGCGTGTGCTGGACCCTAGTCTCCATCGATCGGAATCGATGTTTCATTACATCGAGTTAAAAGATCTTGATGTTATTTGACATCGCTTTTAAACCTAAATACCATTGATAGCAAAGTCGAGAGTATGCTTTCCTTTATAAGGTAGTGATACAATATTTTCCTAGGTGAAATAGACTTGAGTTTAAAAAAAATGGATTTGTTCCTTGGGGAAAAGGGTTTTATATTAAAAAGAAGATGTGTATTTCTTTGAGTTTTGAAACATATTTTGAAGGAGATGTGGGTGTATTCCCACGAGTTCATTTGGATATTTGAAAAAAGATGGACTTGGCCGTTTTTTTTTGTTTTTTTGAAGAATATGGATTTGAGCAGCCCTCCCGCATAAGCAGTGTTATTGCGCGAATATATGAGTGCGAATTTGATGCACATATGTTGATATTGATTTTAGGGGAGGATCCTTGTAAACAAGGTGTCCCCACAAAATATGAACATATGTACATACATTTTTATGAACATATGGATATGCTTTTGGACAGAACTTCCCCACTTGGGTGGAGTTCCTTTAAAAGACATTCTCATATGAACATGATTGTCGTGAACATTTGGACATGTTTTCCGGCAGAACTTCAGTTTAAACGGGGGTCCTTTTGAGAAAAATATGCATAGATCACAACTTTTCTATGGTCATATGGACATTTTTCGGCAGAACCTCCACTTGAGCAGATTTCCTTAAGGAAATATATACGCATATGAACATAAAATTCGTGAGTATAGAATATGTTTCCTGCAGAATCTCCGCTTGCGCAGGGTTCCTTTAGGAAAAAAAAGATATAAGCATAGAGTTTTGAAACATATGAGTATGGTTTTGAACAGAACCTCCGCTTTAAAACAGAGATTCTAAGAAAACATATACACATGAACACGATATCGTGGTAATATGGATCTGTCCTCGGGCAGAACCTCCACTTGAACAGAGTTTCTCCTAAGAAGCTTATACATATAAACATAAAATCGTGGTATATGAGTATGTTCTTAGGCAGAACTCTGCTTGGGCAGAGTTTTCTTATAAGAAACATATACATATAAGCACAACCTTTGATTATATGAGTTGTTCTGTTGCCCAGTTGAAAGCCCAGAGGGGGGGTGAATGGGTCTTTAAAAAATCTATCTAGGTGACACCTGTACGTAAAAATATACACAAAAAACATCTTCGAAGATGGTTAGTAACGGTTAGTATGAACAACAAACCACAAGGAATCAATCACACAACGCAAGGAATTATCCTGGTTCGGACCTCCTTTCCTTAGGAGTCCTACGTCCAGTCCCTGAGCAACAACTCAGGATTTCACTAACTAGGGTACAGTCCCCCTATGGACACTACAACACCAGCACAGCTGGTCTTCCTTCACACGAAGGGAACTTACACCACCCTGGATACCCCACCAGGTCTTCCTTCACAACCGAAGGGAAACAGCACCCTGGATCCCACCAGGTCTTCCTTCACACGAAGGGAAACACAAAAAGAGATAGAATGAATTCAAGCCCCTAGATCAAGCTTTTACAAGCCAAGATCTGAAGCAACAAGCACTGAGAGCAAGAGATCTAAACAAGGCACACTCTCAGAACTACACGGGCTCTCTTAGAAATTCTATTACAGCACAGAGAGCGAAGAGCTAAAGATGATGAGGAATGAGATTCTTGGCTCTAGACTTCTTGCAGAAGAATTTGAATGCTTGAATGCGAGATGCTTGTTCTCCACTCTCTTACCTTTCATTCTTCTCTTCTGTCTTGTATTTATATCTTCTTTTGAAATACGGCCGTTGAAGTAACCGTTGTCTCTTAAATTGATAGACGTTAGACTGCTTGACATTTGGAAGCTTCAACAATCTTTTATCCATTTGAGCACGCAAAGAGATAGGGTCTTCTGGCGTCTATATGGTCCAACGTTGTATGACAGAATGTCTTTAGGACCCTGCACACATTAAATGCTAGAACAGTAGACAGCTAGGCTGTCTCTTGTTGTCAGTAAACGTTGACGTGAGTATTCACCAAAATAGCAATGCCAAATAGCTTGTTCTAAAGATGTTGACAGAATATGCACAATAGGAAAAGGATATCATCTGCATGCATGCAGAGATACGTTCTGTCTTTATTAAATGCACAACAGTCAGATGATAAGAGAAGACTTTGACTATTCAACGCTTTAAGAGATAAGATAAATGTCAAGTCGATATAAACCATAAAGTCGTTGTCTATATGACTTATGAAATCGTTATGAATACTGACAAGTCATTATAGAGAGCAAATCGTTATAGAAAGCAAGTTATGTGTTCAACAAGAAAATGTGAACACTTATCAAGTCGTTATGAGCTTAAAGAAATCGTTGCAAGAACAAATCGTTATGAGTTCTAAGAAATCGTTGCGCAAAGCAAATCGTTATGAGTTCTAAAGAAATCGTTGCGCAAAGCAAATCGTTATGAGTTCTAAAGAAATCGTTGCGCGAAACAAATCGTTATGAGTCTAAAAAAATCGTTACGCAAAGCAAATCGTTATGAATTCTAAAGAAATCGTTATGATAGTAAGAAAAAATCGTTATGGCGAGCAAGTCGTTGCGAATTCTAAAGAAATCGTTATGATAACTTAAGAAATCATTACGGCGAACAAGTCGTTGCGAATTCTAAAGAAATCGTTATGATAACTTAAGAAATCGTTACGGCGAGCAAGTCGTTGCGAATTCTAAAGAAATCGTTATGATAACTTAAGAAATCGTTACGGCGAGCAAGTCGTTGCGAATTCTAAAGAAATCGTTATGATAACTTAAGAATCGTTACGGCGAGCAAGTCGTTATGAGTTCTGAAGAAATCGTTGCGATGACTTATAGAATCGTTGTGAGAACGATTTGTTTGTAATCAAACGATGTCACAGTAAAGAAGTCGTTCAGACACTTAAGAAAGAATCGTTATAGCACTAAAGAAGTCGTTGTGACTTTCAACAGAAGTCGATGTGGACTTAGAGAAATATGATCTTGACAAGATAAAAGCTTCAGAAAGGTAATACTTACCAATATTGGTTTGTTTGACCTTGGTATATTCCTGTACTTAAGACTTATGAAAATATGTTAGAAATTATGAAGAAATTTTGTTAATCACAAAAAATAAAATAAAATAGGTATAGAATTACATGGGGACAACTGATCATCAATCTCCCCTTTTGGTGATGACAAAATTTAACAATAAGCATGGAAAAGATATCTGAATGTAGACATGCTAAGTATTTTTCTCCCCCTTTTTGTCATTAAGCAAAAAAATAATCTGAGACAAAGAATGAAGAGAAAAGATAAGCAGAGACAGCAAATGTAGTTTATTCATTCTGAGGAGGTACAGGTAAGTAATAAGCAGGAGATAAAAGAGAGGCAAAATGAGAAATAATCTCCAGGCCTGCTCTTCCTGCCTCTCAAAGTAAGTCTTGAAGGGTCCAGGGCCAACAGAATAATTTGGTCCCATAGAGGGAGCCATTCTTTTTAGGTGAAGGACCAACTGAGCTTCAAGGAAATCAATGTACGGATCTCTGTCCAAGGATGCCTTGTAGGAGACTTTTCCAAAGCTAGCACAAGCAAGAAACTGATTAAGGGAAACAGGATAGAAGATCTGCCTATGCTTCAATTCCTGGCGCATGGCGACATAGACTTTGTACCTTTCCACCCAAATTTGAAGAGGATCATTTACAAGGTGGAGGGAATTCATATCCAAAAAGGTTGCAGCTGAGATTGGAGGGCGGCCTTCCCTGGCTAAGGTTACATTTGTATCCGACAATTGCTGAGCAGATAGGGGATAGAACTTGGCCCACCCTGCAGGTGTCAGTCTTTCACATTCTGACAAGGCAGGGGCTAGAATCTCAGCATGGATGTGGCCTAGGTGGTACTCCCTAAAGATAAATCTGGGGAAAGCTACCACACTGCCCTTCTGAACTTTGATTCTGCCCATCACTCGCGCAAAACGATCAAAATAACTGAGCCCACTGGTGTATCCATGAGCAAAGAGTGAAGAGGAGGAAGATATGTAGCCTCTGGCAGCTGAAGAGTAGCAAAGTCTACTTGAATTGCTGCAGTGCCAAGCTCAGGTCCAAGATTTCGGATGGCTTGCCTGAACTGACTGAGTTGGACTTCAGGTAAACGATGAAGATACCTATAATCATTAAACATGTTGAATTGCCTGATCATCTTGATCTCTTTCTGGATGAAGGGAGCCCAGGAGTTGTTATGGTGGAGCAGAAACCATTCTGACAAGGTGAGAGAGTGATCCCTGGGAGGAAACACTTCAGATCTGGCAGAGAGAAACTTGTTGTAGAGGACCTTATTTGAGCGTGCCCATTCTTCTTCAGATAGGGATTGAGCAGAAGAGAAGATCTTGGCCTTGACAACCTTGGTAAGAGAGGTGTAAGGTAGGATGGTTTGAAGATGGTCAGAAAGGTTTAGGAAAGGTAGATTGAAGAGGGTGGCAAAGACAACCTTGTGAGGTATTCCCTGTAGAGAGGCCTGTTTTAGTGACCTCTGTGAGAGAAAACCACAAGGGAGGATACAACGGATTAAAAGATGAAGAGGTTTTTCTTTTCTTAGAGGGAGGACAGGAGGGATCAGAGACATGAATATGCTGGCCAACTTTGAGAACAGAGCCAAGAATAGTGTCCTCAAATTCGTCTTTGATGGGGCTCATATAGGGACCATCAATTTGAGCTCCTTCTGGAATGATGGTGATGAAGGAGGGAGGAGGATGAGGATGAAGAAGGGATGGTGGAGGAGAAGAGGTGTGAGGAGATGGTCCAGATGATGAGGGACCAGAGGAGGAGGCTCCAGCTGATGATGAGGCTGGAGGAACCTCAAAGATAGATGGAGGTGGAGGAATATGAGTGGAAGAGGCAGGAGAAAAGGTAGATTGAGAAGGAATGGTGTTGGAGAGGAAATGGGTCTGGGTTGAGGCTTTTTGAAGGTCTGGGGAGCAGGAGGTGCTGTAGAAGCTGAGGGTGGAGATGGAGGAACAGGTGTGTGAGAAGAAAAAAGGAGCTGGGGGCTTAGGTGCCAAGACTTCTTCTTCTACCACTGTCTGCACAGGATCAGACTCCAATGGCCCTGATGGCCCTGACACCTTCTCAGCTGGCCCTGGAGGCCCTTCAACTTGCTCAGCTGGCCCAGATGGCCCTTGCTCATTGACCTCTGCCTCTGCTGCTGCTGCTGTGCCGGCCCTGATGGCCGGACACAGGAACTGACGGCCCTGATGGCCCTGGTGGCTGGAAGTATCAGCATCCAAGTTCTGATCTGCAGGAGGTGCAGGAGGAGGAGGAGCTTGAGCTCCAACTGCCTTCAGAATCTCAGCTAGCATAGACTTCATGCTGCCCATCTCTTTGTTGAACCATTTCATGGCATTTCTTATTTGAGAGATTTCCTTAGTGGTGGATGCTTGGCTCATAAAAATGGAGTTCACATCACATTGAAGAGAGCACAAGATCTCTCCTTGAGCATCTAATCTTTCAACGACAGGTTTCAAATTAATAACAATTTCTGTCTCACCTGCCTCTCGAAAGGAGTATCTGCTAAGAGTGGAACTTCGGAAACCACTTCTTTTCCTTTCTGCCTTGCCTCTGAAGCTGGAGGCTGCTGATCATCATCTGATTCTGAGGAGCTGGCTGTCTCCCCGTCTCTAGGATCATTACCTGGGGGATGTCATGTTCCTCCCCCTGAGTGCCATCATCATGTGAACTGGCAAAGACTTCATCAGCAGGCACACTGCCCATAGGCTCATCACATTGTGCTGCTTCTGCTGGTCCACCCTTTAATTGCTCCCCCTCAGTAGGAGCATCTTCTTCCATTGACTCTTGCTCCCCTGAATGGGAGCATCTTCCATAACAATGTCTTCAGGAGCAACTGATTCCTCAATGTGGCTGATGCCACAACTTCTTCCTCTGAATTTCCACCAACCTCTGGAGTGACTGGGGTGGAATGAATAGAATCCAACACTCTCTAAGGATAGAGGCAACAATGGAGGTGGGCAAAGGATCTGCTGCACCTACCACTGCTTCTCCTACTGGTGCTTCTGGAGGTTGAGATTCGACTGCCACTTCAGGGGACCCTGCTAGCTCTCTGTCCCTGCTACTTGAGCTGCCAATTCAGGGTCCTGCTGCCTCTTGAACTGCTGATACAACAACTGCTGCCTCAACTTCTGCTGCTAATGCTACTGCTGCTGGTTCTGCTGATGCTTCTGGCACTTCTTCCTGAATATCTGGAATATCTCCTATAATGGCCTCTCCCTCTGCCACAGAGGTCTTAGACCAAATTCCATCAACAACTGAGAACCCACTCTTCCTCAGATTTCTGGACCTAATTGCTTGGCCCATCTTCTCAACTACTGCCCCAGATAGATCAACACCAAGTGTTTGAAGATCTTGGTAAGCAAATGGGCATAGGGCAAAGAGACATTAAGCTTGCTCTTTGTATCCCAAATCTGATCACGGGCAAACCTCATCCTTTCTATCATTACTTCGGCCATGTTGATCTCCTTGTTCTGTATGGCCCAGAACATCATATCCGAATCTGCCTTGGTACAAGAGGAGAATGTTGCACTTCTAGGAACCAAATCTGACAAACTATGAAATGAAGGAGGCGGTTGAAAGCATTCAACTGATTGATATCTATTTTCCCATCTCTCAGTCTGAACCCTGGTCCTACAATGCCAAGACCTTTAGCTTGGGCGTCCACGGTGTGAACCCCACTGTGAGGTTGTGCTCACATCAAACAACATCTTCAAGATCATGATCAATTTATGGGGATACCTTTGACTGAAGACGTCCAGACCCATCTGTCTCTGATTTTAAGCAAACATAGAACGCCTTCACGAGGTCTGGATAGCTTACCTCAGAGAAGGTTGAAATAACTGACCACTTCATCCTGCTTATGGCTGCTACAACACTGTGCATCCGTTCTTCTCAAGATCAGCAACATCTACTGCTTTATTCCCACAAACTTGGTCTTCACAAACGTGAACCTCTCCTGCTGCTCAAGAGTAAGGAACTCAGCACCGTAGCCCCCAAGACTTCCGGAGATGACGGATGCGGCCATGGAATCAGGTGAACAGGTTTCTGGAGGGTTGAGAAGGAAGAAGGAGTGAAAGCCCTCAAGAAATTTGTCGCGGGAAGGAGAGAGGAGCTTCAAACTTGCAGAGAGTCGATGTCCGAATCGTTAGGGCATCGGCTTAGGCAACCAGACGAAAGAGGAAAAAGGTAGAAGATGGGAGATGAAACGTTCCCACATCGATTTTTGTAATTGAATAAATGCTTTGTGGAAAGTGAGGCGCCAAAAGGCGGCAGAAAGCGACAAAAGAGTTTGACTATTCAAACCGACTTAATAAAGAAGCGGCCAGGAAAGATAATTTGAATTTCTTTTGCTTAAAACATGGAGGGAAAATTTTACTTAATTCTGAAAATTTATATGCCAGTTTTAAACAGAAATCTTTTCACAAATTACACATGCCCAATTCCCTTCTAAGAGATGTGAATCTCTCTTCAGGTAAGGCTTTTGTGAAAATATCTTCTAACTGACCGTTTGTATCAATAAATGAAATTTCAATATTACCATTTGCAACATGATCACGAATGAAATGATATCTAACCTCAATATGCTTGATCCTTGAATGTTGGACTAGATTTTTGGTGAGATTGATTGCACTGGTGTTGTCACACAATAGTGGAATTGATTTGATATTTAATCCAAAATCTTCAAGTTGTTGCTTTATCCATAGGAGTTGTGTACAACAACTTCCAGCAGCCACGTACTCAGCTTCAGCTGTAGACAGTGCCACTGAATTTTGTTTCTTTGAAGACCAGGATATCAAACACCCTGCAAGAAATTGACAACAACCACTGGTGCTTTTTCTATCTACTTTGCATCCAGCATAGTCAGCATCAGAGTATCCTACTAAATTAATTTCACAAGATTTTGGATACCACAGACCTAAATCATGAGTTCTAGCTAAATATCTAAATATTCTTTTCACAGAGATTAAATGTGATTCTCTAGGATCTGCTTGATACCTAGCACACATGCATACACTAAATAGAATATCGGGTCTACTAGCTGTTAAATAAAGCAATGAACCTATCATACCTCTGTAGATCTTTTGATCTACTTTCTTACCATCTTTGTCACTGTCCATCCTTGTTGATGTACTCATGGGTGTTGACAGTGGCTTGGTATTATCGAATCCAAATTTCTTCAAGAGTTCTTTTGTGTACTTTGCTTGGCAGATGTGAGTTCCTTTTTCCTTGCTTGATTTGTAGTCCAAGGAAATAATTGAGCTCTCCCATCATGCTCATCTCAAATTCTCCCTGCATCAACTTTTCAAAGTACTTGCAAAGGGATTCATCAGTAGATCCAAAGATAATATCATCTACATAAATCTGTACAAGTAGTATGCTTTTAACTTTTGATTTTACAAATAGAGTGCTATCTACTTGACCTCTACTGAAACCATGTTTAGAAGAAAAGAACTAAGCCTTTCATACCAGGCCCTAGGTGCTTGCTTTAAACCATATAATGCCTTATGAAGTTTAAAAACATGATTAGGAAATTCTGTGTCATCAAAACCCGGGGGTTGTTCCACATAAACTTCCTCTTTTATAAAACCATTTAAGAATGCAGATTTGACATCCATTTGAAATAGTTTTAAGTCTAATGCTGATGCATATGCAAGTAATATTCTAATAGCCTCAAGTCTAGCTACAGGTGCATAGGTTTCATCGAAATCTATGCCTTCCTCTTGGGAATAGCCTTGAGCTACCAGTCTGGCCTTGTTTCTTAAGATTACACCAGCCTCATCCAATTTGTTTCTGAACACCCATTTGGTGCCAATAACTGGATGGTCTGATGGTCTAGGAACAAGTGACCATACTTGGTTTCTCTTGAACTGATTAGTTCATCTTGCATGGCCAAGATCCAAGATTCATCACCAAGAGCTTCATTGACTGTCCTCGGCTCTATTTGAGAAACAAATGCTAAATAATCACAAGGTATCATGTTACCTCTTGTTCTTACCCCTACAGATGGATCACCAATAATATTCTCAGGTGGGCGATCTTTCTTGTATCTCCACTCCTTTGGAAGATTTTCATGTGAAATTTCCTTTTGTTGCATGTCTTCCAGAGGTGGATCATCCTTGTCCTCAATTGATGTATTCTTTAGTTTCTTGGACAGTTCATCTGCATCATCATTATCAATATCTTCTTCCTTTCTCAAGGAAGGGTTAGTTTCATCAAAAATAATATGTACAGACTGTTCAATTAATAAAGTGCGTTTATTAAATACTCTATAGCCTTTGGGTTTAGAGGTGTACCCCATGAAGATGCCTTCATCTGATTTGGCATCCAACTTACCAATGTCCCTTTTCCATTGTTGTGGATGAAGCAAGGACATCCAAATGTCCTGAAGTGACTGATCTTTGGTTTCTTTCCTTTGAACAGTTCATATGCAGTCTTCTTTAGGATTGGCCTGATCATTACTCTGTTGATAATGTAGCTTGCTGTGTTGACTGCTTCAGCCCAAAAATACCTTGGCAGATCATATTCCGATAGCATTGTTCTTGCCATATCCAATAGAGTTCTATTCTTTCTCTCAGCAATTCCATTTTGCTGTGGTGTCCTTGGTGCTGAGAAATTATGCTCAATTCCCTGATCATCACAGAACTTAGCAAATTTTTCATTCTGAAATTCACCACCATGATCTGATCGGATAGAAACAATGCTGAACTTCTGATCCTTCTGGACTTTCTTGCTGAAACTGACAAAGTTTTCAAATGTGTCATCTTTATGCTCTAGGAATGATACCCATGTGAATCTTGAGTAATCATCGACTATGACAAATCCAAAGTTCTTTCCTCCAAGACTGGTAGTCCTCATTGGCCCAAATAGATCCATATGAAGGAGCTCTAAGGGTTTTGAGGTGTTACCACATTCTTTGACTTGAAGGAACTCTTGACATGCTTTCCTTTTGCACAAGGTCTGCAGACACCATCCATTTTTGTGCTGACCTTTGGCAGACCTTCCACAAGATTCTTCTTTAACAATTTCTCATGCATCTATGCTGCAATGTCCTAGTCTTCTGTGCCATAATTCAGTAGATTGATCCTTGCTTGCTGTCAAACAGACGTCCTGATCCTTGAGTTCTTCAAGATGGAGTGCGTACAGGTTCTTCTCTCTATTGGCTTCGAAAATTACTGCTCCATCCTTCAATATGCTGCACTTTGACTCTTGAAACTGAATTTGATGACCTCTGTCACAAAGCTGGCTGATGCTGATGAGATTGTGCTTCAATCGTTTGACAAGCAATACATCTTCAATGACTATCTTTCCTTTGTTGCTCACAGAACCACTGCCAATTACTGTGCCTTTCCCATTGTCTCCATAGGTAACTGTTCCTTCTTCAGCTTGGAGATGGGTGAATAGCTTCCGATTCCCTGACATGTGCCTTGAGCACCCACTGTCCAAATACCATTTGGATGCTCGAGTGTTACCTGAAATAAAATCATCAAGTTTTAGGTACCCAAATTCTTTTGGGTCCTGATTGGTTAGTATCATTGAATTTACCTTTAATTATCCATTTCTTATGTCTTGTTGGGCATGTTGTTATGATATGTCCTAACTTGTTACAGTGACTGCAGCAGGACAATTTTGTTTTTTTATTTTTTTATATTTGAAATCTGCCTTGTATGCAATGTCTTGTTCAGGTACAAATTTAGGCGTTGGATATATTTAGGATAAACTATGGTTTCTTCATTGTCTGGGGGTGTATATCCTAATCCATTTTTCTTCTTACCTGATCTTCTGGCACCTTTAATATTAGGGAGTTTTTACCATTAGTGATTTTTCTAATGTGCTAGATAACTGTATATTTTCATCTGTTAATGATTTTATCTGTTTTCAGTTCATCTGTGCCTGCCTGTTTTTCCAACTTAATTATTTGTTCATTCTTATCTTTAGATCTTCACATATAACTCATTTCTTCTTTTAAGTTCAGTTAACTATTTTCTAGTTGCTCATTTTCAGATTTTAGATCTGAGTTTGTATTTTCTAAACAAGTAATGTTTTTCTTACTAACTTTCAATAATTTAGATACATCTCTATATTTATCATATAGTTCATTGAATGCATCCTCTAAATATATCAGAATCAGAATCATTGCAGGAATCAAAGGAGGAATCAGATGTTACCTTGTCATCTGTATTTGCCATGAAAGCCAAGTTGGCTTCTTCTTCATCACTGGTTGAGCTTGACCCACTGTCTGAGTCGCTGCTGTTTTCATGCGGCTGCCATTGCCTTCTTCTTGTATTTCTTGAATCGTCTGAAGTTATCTTTCTTCTTGTGTCCATCTTTCTTGAGCTTTGGACACTCTGCCTTGATATGTCCAGGCTTCTTGCACTCATAACATGTAGGTTCTCCTTTCTTCAGATCTTTCCTTCTGGCTTCTTAAACTCTTTATTTTTCTTGAAGAATCTTCTGCCAGATTGAAACTTCTTCTTTTTGGCTAGAATTCGTTGTAGTCTTCTGGACAGCATAGCTTCTTCATCATCACTGTCCTTGCTGTTCTCACTGTTGTCCAGTGATTCTTCTGACAACTCTTCATCAGCCTTGAGCGCATTTGACTGCTTCTTTCTGCTGGAGGATTCTCCTAATCTCTCCATGTTATCTCATGGGCCATAAGGGACCCAATGAGCTTTTCCAAGGACATTCTCTTTAGATCATTAGCTTCTTCAATGGCTGTAACTTTGGGAGTCCATGAAGATGGTAGGGATCTAAGAATTTTCCTCACCATGTCTCCAATCTCATAGTTTTCCAAGTCCAGCCAATCCATTTGTAATATCTGTGAATCGACTGAACATTTGAGTTATGGACTCACCTGATTGCATCTGAAATCTTTCATATTGAGTAACAAGAATATCAATTCTTGTCTCCTTCACCTTGTCTGTGCCTTCATAGGTAATTCTAAGCTTTTCCCACATCTCCATTACGGATTTGCAGGCTGAAACTCTGTTGAATTCCTTTTTGCTTAGTGCACAGCACAGAATACTCTTAGCCTTACAGTTTAAGGAGATCTTTTTCCTGTCATCATCTGTCCACTGAGCTTTCTCATTTGTGACCAGGAGATCACCTTCTTCTACTATTGACCATATCTGATAGTCGTGACCTTGGAGAAAGTACTCCATTCTGGTCTTCCAATAAGCATAATCTTCACCATCAAAGAGAGGGGGTCGGTTGACAGACTGACCTTCAATGTTACCTTGGGCTGCCATGGATCTTTACTCTTCAGATCGTTGGATCTTTTTCTTTGTCGAAGAGACTCGCTCTGATACCACTTGTTGCCCAGTTGACAAGCCCAGAGGGGGGGTGAATGGGTCTTTAAAAAATATATTAGGTGACACCTGTACGTAAAAATATACACAAAAACAATCTTCGATGTTGGTTAGTAACGGTTAGTATGAACAACAAACCACAAAGAATCAATCACACAACGCAAGGAATTATCCTGGTTCGGACCTCCTTTCCTTAGGAGTCCTACGTCCAGTCCCTGAGCAACAACTCAGGATTTCACTAACTAGGGTACAGTCCCCCTATGGACACTACAACACCCAGCTCAGCTGGTCTTCCTTCACACAGAAGGGAACAACACCACCCTGGATACCCCACCAGGTCTTCCTTCACATCCGAAGGAAACAGCACCCTGGATCCCACCAGGTCTTCCTTCACACACGAAGGGAAACACAACAAAGAGAATAGAATGAATTCAAGCCCCTAGATCAAGCTTTTACAAGCCAAGATCTGAAGCAACAAGCACTGAGAGCAAGAGATCTAAACAAGGCACACTCTCAGAACTACACGGGCTCTCTTAGAAATTCTATTACAGCACAGAGAGCGAAGAGCTAAAGATGATGGGAATGAGATTCTTGGCTCTAGACTTCTTGCAGAAGAATTTGAATGCTTGAATGCGAGATGCTTGTTCTCCACTTCTTGCCTTTCATTCTTCTCTTCTGTCTTGTATTTATATCTTCTTTTGAAATACGGCCGTTGAAGTAACCGTTGTCTCTTAGATTGGTAGACGTTAGACTGCTTGACATTTGGAAGCTTCAACAATCTTTTATCCATTTGAGCACGCAAAGAGATAGGGTTCTTGGCGTCTATATGGTCCAACGTTGTATGACAGAATGTCTTTAGGACCCTGCACACATTAAATGCTAGAACAGTAGACAGCTAGGCTGTCTCTTGTTGTCAGTAAACGTTGATGTGAGTATTCACCAAAATAGCAATGCCAAATAGCTTGTTTAAAAGATGTTGACAGAATATGCACAATATGAAAAGATATCATCTGCATGCATGCAGAGATACGTTCTGTCTTATTAAATGCACAGCAGTCAGACAGATAAGAGAAGACTTTGACTATTCAACGCTTTAAGAGATAAGATAAATGTCAAGTCGATATAAACCATAAAGTCGTTGTCTATATGACTTATGAAATCGTTATGAATACTGACAAGTCATTATAGAAAGCAAATCGTTATAGAAAGCAAGTTTATGTGTTCACAAGAAATCATATGAACACTTATCAAGCGTTAGAGCTTTAAAGAAATCGTTGCAAGAAGCAAATCGTTATGAGTTCTAAAGAAATCGTTGGCAAAGCAAATCGTTATGAGTTCTAAAGAAATCGTTGCGCAAAGCAAATCGTTATGAGTTCTAAAGAAATCGTTTTGCGTTAAGCAATCGTTATGAGTTCTAAAGAAATCGTTGCGCAAAGCAAATCGTTATGAATTCTAATGAAATCATTATGATAACTTAAGAAATCGTTATGGCGAGCAAGTCGTTGCGAATTCTAAAGAAATCGTTATGATAACTTAAGAAATCGTTACGGCGAGCAAGTCGTTGCGAATTCTAAAGAAATCGTTATGATAACTTAAGAAATCGTTACGGCGAGCAAGTCGTTGCGAATTCTAAAGAAATCGTTATGATAACTTAAGAAATCGTTACGGCGAGCAAGTCGTTGCGAATTCTAAAGAAATCGTTATGATAACTTAAGAAATCGTTACGGCGAGCAAGTCGTTATGAGTTCTGAAGAAATCGTTGCGATGACTTATAGAATCGTTGTGAGAACGATTTGTTGTAATCAAACGATGTCACAGAAGAAGTCGTTCAGACACTTAAGAAATCATTATAAGCACTAAAGGAAGTCGTTGTGACTTTCAACAGAAGTCGATGTGGACTTAGAGAAATATGATCTTGACAAGATAAAAGCTTGAGAGGTAATACTTACCAATATTGGCTTTTTGACCTTGGTATATCCTGTACTTAAGACTTATGAATATATGTTAGAATTATTGAAAATTTTGTTTAATACAAAAATAATAACAAAATAAATAGGTAATTAGAATTACATGGGGACAGACTGATATCATGTTCTCGGGTAGAATTCCGCTTGGGCAGAGTTCTCTAAGAACATTATACATATAAACACAAGATCCGCCATCCACCCTCCCGGAGACTTGCCAAACGGGCGGAGGAGAAACATATGCATCTAAACGCCGTACCCATAGAGCTGTTCGATATGGAGACGGTTAGAGAACAAAAAAAAGGGTATTCAAATACCGATATCAATCTGACTTTGCTCGATATGGAAGGTATTAAAACCCAAAGAGTATCACCCCCACAGAGACTTGCTCGATGTGGGGGAAGGACCGTATCATCTGGTTGAAGAATCTCTCCATGAAGATAAACAACATGGAGGAGGGATAGGGGAGATGTCGATGCCGTATATGGGGAGATCTCTTCTTTCCTTTGCGCTATTTGGATGTTCGCACTCCACACCAAGTAGGGAAGGGCAATACCTTCGCCAAGAACAAGGGAGAGCAAGGAAGAAGAAGAGGATTTGGAGAAGAAAATTTCTGGTTATATTTCATATCCATCGGTTTTGAGGGGGGGGAATCCCTCAACCGGCTGGGAGGGTTTTGCTATAAATAGGCCCCCTAACCCCCCATTTTAGGGGTGCTTGCTGCTGAAGCTCTGTTCTTCTGTTGGGTGCTCGTTTTGAATTCGTGAACCGTTGAAGCTTGGCGGCGAATTGTCCTTGTGCTTGTTTTTTGTACTCGGTCTTATAGACCTTGTGCTGCCGGATTCCGTCCGTGCCGTACTTTGTATGAAGCATCGTTCTTTCTGAACTCTGATTTATCTGGAGGGCTTGCTGCCGCTCAAACGACCAGACTTTTTTGTTTAACTCGGAAGCAAGTTCTTGTGTTGCCTTGTCATTTAAGTAACCATGGGGTTACCTTAATCATCATCCATTTGGCCTCTTGAACAGGCCACCTAATTAAGTTGTTGAATTCACTAATTCTTCTAGTAGGTATCAACCATCTTTTGAGGTTCAGCTACCTCTTTAGGTGGGCTACCTAACTAGTTAGTTGGACCATTATACAATGAACCTTAACTAACTAGTTTGTTGGACCACTATATAATGGGCCTCAGGATCTCTTCTAGTTGGTATCCATCACAGCTTTTAGTGGTTCAACAGTGGCCCAATGCAAACAATATCTCATAAGGGTTGGATTGGGCTGTGACATATGGTATCAGAGCACGACTCATCTTGTATGATATAGGCTGGTTCGAGGATGAACCTGGCAAAAGTTGGTGGGCCTTTAGTGACCCAGTCACGAGCCGTGCAGGAGAAGAGGGCTACCCATTTATTCAGAAAGGGCTACTTGGCCGGGTGGCGATGTGGAGCCAGCGTGGAGCCACCAATGGTGGGGAGCTAGCGCTAGGTATGGGGGCTGTTGCAGGAAAGAACTGTATTAGTCCCATATTGGAAATCGGGATAATGTTATTGGACTATATATATAGGGTTGTGATCCTTAACTTGTGAGGTGCCTTTTGAGGACAAAACGCTGCGGGTTTGACCCAAGGCGGACAAACCTCACAACGGATGGATCGGGCTGTGACAACCTTGGTAGTGACCTGGAGATGGTCTACCCACTTTCTTCTGTGCCCTGGAGATCTGTTTGTTGGGTGGGGGGGAGGGGGGGGAGATAAAAGGCAGTGGAGGTGAGAAAAGTACAAACTCTTCCACCCACCTTCACTGGTCCTCTCAACCATTTTTTTTTTTGGGTGGGGGGGGGGAGAGTTGCCCAACATAGACTCTCTAGTTACAGGTGATCCCAAATTGGAAAACGGGTGATGCAACTTTGTGATGGTAATGAGTTTGGGCTGTGTGAGGGAGTGGTTAAGTGGGAGAACAAGAGCAAGGAGATGGATGGAAGGAAAGGAGAGAGAGTGAGAGGGAGCCAGGGAGTAGACAAAGCAGAGGTCGAGCTCAGACTATGAGAAATCAATTTGAGTTATGACGTATTTTCAATGTATTATTAGGCTTTAACTTCCGTTAAGGGTGTTGACCTGGTACCCCATTGACTCATGTTTTCCTAACATGAAACCTTAATAGTTGTCACTATGGCAGGCAAGCGATGGACAAATGAAATAAAAATATGAGGGCCTTACGTGTAAGTTTTGTCATTTTCATGTTGGACAAATATCAGTCAACAAAGGATCTGATAGATGCCAGGCAGGTAATGGGCAGTTGTTATGAAAGGGGTTTTAGAAATGGAACTAATGTACTGTTTCTATGTGGAGTTTTTGTGCACATATGCTTGCTTTTAGGACTGTATGGGCAGCAATTGCGAAAGAAAGATTCCTGTCTATCTGACCATAAGTGAGCAAGGAGTAAGAAAAAAAATTGATAGTTAATTGCCAGGAAATGCAAGTTCACAGGACAACGCATTTACACTATTTATTGGGAGGGCAACATCAATTAGGATATGTAACCCACATGAATTGGAAGGAATCTTCTTTTTAATAGTACCTGTGATCATTAAGTTGTAATTGATCTGCAAATTTTATAACAGATGATGCCTAGACTGTTTGTTAATTGTGCATATCCTTTACCATTTCCATCTTTTCTTCATATTTTCCTCTTCTGAAGTTAGGAAATCTTGAATAATTGCTCCCAGTTTTCTTCAACTTGACATGAGTTTCTATCTTACAACTGATCTCATAGGTCTTCTAGTACACCCTCTCATGCCGGAAATGCCCCTACACCCACTCCGAGCGGGTGCCGCTCGCCTCGGTCCCAGGGCGGGATCCTGTCGGTGGTTGATGACGTGGAAGAGACACAAACCACAGCCGAGATCTCTCGGCTGCTGGAGGTCTGTCTGCTGCGGTGGCTATCCGCAGCCCCACGGTCACGAGAACACGTTCCACTGTTCCGGCCCCGCAATCTAACGAAATACCTTTACTCAATGAAGCCTCACCCCCCTCTTCCACGGCCCAACAAATGTTCAACACGTGGTCTGTCCTCGATAGGCAAAAAACATTGGGAGACACATTAAATCGTGGGAGGTGGATAACGCACGTCCAATCCCAGGTCTGTCGTCCCCGCCCAACCGGGTGGTATAGAGGAGTGAAATTCAAAAACAAACGAAAACAAAATAGAACGGGGAAGCGTGTAATAAGAAAAGGGGGGAAGAAACAAAAAAGAAAAAAAGAAAGGAAAGAGGTGGTGTTGATTCGTGGAAAGATGAAAGCGACCCAGCACTATTTACACTGTCCTGTTTGAGTTTCCCATCTTAGGAGGAGCGCCAACTGTGACCACCTTTTTGATCCCTCCGGTTTATCTTGCTGGCCGAGATCGATTTCCCTGGTGCCATGATTCGGTGCATCCAGTCAGTGAATGAAGACATGTGGTAATCTGTTCATTATTTTCTTTGTTAAAAGAAGGATGTGCGTAGTGTTGTTAGTCCACGTCGTCTTCTTCCTAAGAAAAGATTGTGATGCATTTTTAATATTAGTCATGTTACTCCAAAAAGTAACATAGGTCGGCTCAGGCCGAGGTGACCGTTGAGACGCTTCTCGCCAAGGTGAGCCGAGACGACCAAGCCGATGAATCCCATATGAGGCGCGCTCGGCCGACGTGTGACGCTTGTTCCGAGCTTCCGACCTGACCTGCAAAGACCGCCGAGGGGCCTCGGCGGGGAGACACTCCGACGCTCTTGTCAGTCGCTAGCTCAGCAGAATAGCCTAGCCTGGGGTAGAACAACGTACCTTTGCATGTGGAGCGTCTGTCATTTATATAGCGTTAGGATACCTGTGCATTAGCTGGACGAGCCCGTTAATCTCGCTGGCGGTTTCCGTGATTGACGCCGGATTTGGGGTTGCCCACGTACTGCCAGGTCATGACGATCGTGGTCTTAATGGCTGTACTTAATGGTTCCGCGATTCTTGGACCTTACCTCATTTGTCGGTTACCACGTAAGGGTCGTCATGGGGCACGTGTGAATCCGTCGATCTCCAGGTAGGCCATGCCCGAGCTTCAAAGGATAGCCCGAGGCGTATAAAGGGGATCCCCCTGATCCGCATCGCCGCGATGAGTGGCCAATGTCTTCTGAGGATATGTTGTCGGCTATTGCCCTTAATGAGATCGGCTCACACCAGGAACGGAGCCGTCCTGCTGGAATCATCGCACCAGTCTGCCTCATCGATCACATAAGCTTTTTCCCGGGGTGTATGTCTTGGTTAACCAGTCGACTTCGACACTGCTCCTAGCCGAGCTAATAGAAGAAATGAGGTGATTCCGACCTGGCTCGTCGGACAGGTAAAGCTGGCCAAGTAGACGTCGGCTCCTATCTTCTGACGTGGTCGGTTGATCGTGGTCGGTTGATCGTGGTCGGCTAACTTTGGGTCAGCCGACCTGCTTGGAAACCTCCGTAACACTGGCCCCCTAGATTCATGTCGGCCCGTGAACGCGGGCCGGGGTGAATCTAAAATTTTCCTGCCGGAAGCATGTGCCCTTGCTTTTGCATGCGAACACTCATCAGACGACTAGCCCACGTCCTCATTCTAAACTTCAACTATTTCCGATCCCCGCTTGCTTCCTTCAAAGGTAAGCAATGTCTTTTAGCACTTTAACGTCTTCCTCCTCTGATCCTCGTCTCAGGAGCGTCGACGTGTTCGCCTGGTCAGACGACGACTTGCCAGGAATTGACCCCAAGATTATCCCCCACCACCTGAACGTGAACCCGAGGTCCGACCAGTTCGTCAGAAGAAGAGGCCGTTGTCGGCAGATCGGTAGGTTGCGGTCGACAGCAACCTTGCAAAGTACTTGCGCGCGTGGCCGGCAGATCGGCAGGTTGGTTGAACACTCGTCGATACGACTTTAAGCGACCGCTTATCCTTGTCGGCCCATTAGCCCTTATGGCTCCGTAGCCTCTTCCTTAGCCCGTCTAATATTGCTTGATTTGTCACCTCGACCAGCCCATCAGACTGAGGATGAGAGCGAGGTGGATAGATGCTCAACATTGACCTCCTTCTGAGGACATCGCCTCGTCGTCATCTCGGACAAACGATCAATTGTCGGATAACGCCGAAGAGTCTTCCCTCGAGGTCAATCCATGGTTCTGCATGCCCAAGAAACCATCCCATACCTCAGGTTCCCGTCGACAAGCCGACAACGTCGCCGACACTAGTTGTGAGACCGACGACAAGACAGTCAAATGGATGAGGACTCATCCTTGTCTCATCTTCCCGAGGGGTTTACTATGTACACCTCGAACCAACTTTGTGCCCATTACACGATGGAGGGCGGAGTTTGTATCTACGCTGAGGCTGTTAGACCACGCTTCAGATCACGTCGGACGTCATCTCTCAGTTCCTGACGAGTGCCTAAGCGACCTCGTCCAGCGAACATGACGTTCATGTCTACGTGTGCCGAAGCGACCACGCCTTCAAAACCACGTCGGACGTCGTCTCTCAGTTCCTGACGAATGCCTAAGCGACCTCGTCCAGCGAACATGACGTTCATGTCTACGTGTGCCGAAGCGACCACGCCTTCAAAACCACGTCGGACGTCATCTCTCAGTTCCTGACGAATGCCTAAGCGACCTTGTCCAGCGAACACGACGTTCATGTCTACGTGTGCCGAAGCGACCACGCCTTCAAATCACGTCGGACGTCGTCTCTCAGTTCCTGACGAGTGCCTAAGCGACCTCGTCCAGCGAACATGATGTTCAAGTCTACGTGTGCCAAAGCGACCACGCCTTCAAATCACGTCGGACGTCGTCTCTCTATTCCTGACAAGTGCCTAAGCGACATCGTCCAGCGAACATGACGTTCACGTCTACGTGTGCCGAAGCGACCACGCCTTCAAAACCACGTCGGACGTCGTCACTCAGTTCCTGACGAGTGCCTAAGCGACCTCGTCCAGCAAACACGACGTTCATGTCTACGTGTGCCGAAGCGACCACGCCTTCAAATCACGTCGGACGTCGTCTCTCAGTTCCTGACGAGTGCCTAAGCGACCTCGTCCAGCAAACACGACGTTCATGTCTACGTGTGCCGAAGCGACCACGCCTTCAAATCACGTCGGACGTCGTCTCTCAGTTCCTGACGAGTGCCTAAGCGACCTCGTCCAGCAAACACGACGTTCATGTCTACGTGTGCCGAAGCGACCACGCCTTCAAATCACGTCGTACGTCGTCTTTCAGTTCATGGAGAGTTTGAGCAACCTCGTCTAGGAACACGACGTCCACATTCATCACATGTGCCGGAGCGAACATGCCTTCAAATCACGTCGGACGTCGTCTCTCAGTTCCTGACAAGTGCCTAAGCGACCTCGTCCAGCGAACATGACGTTCAAGTCTACGTGTGCCAAAGCGACCACGCCTTCAAATCACGTCGGACGTCGTCTCTCTGTTCCTGACAAGTGCCTAAGCGACATCGTTCAGCGAACATGACGTTCACGTATACGTGTGCCGAAGCGACCACGCCTTCAAAACCACGTCGGACGTCGTCTCTCAGTTCCTGACGAATGCCTAAGCGACCTCGTCCAGCGAACACGACGTTCATGTTTACGTGTGCCGAAGCGACCACGCCTTCAAATCACGTCGGACGTCGTCTCTCAGTTCCTGACGAGTGCCTAAGCGACCTCGTCCAGCAAACACGACGTTCATGTCTACGTGTGCCGAAGCGACCACGCCTTCAAATCACGTCGGACGTCGTCTCTCAGTTCCTGACGAGTGCCTAAGCGACCTCGTCCAGCGAACACAACGTTCATGTCTACGTGTGCCGAAGCGACCACGCCTTCAAATCACGTCGGACGTCGTCTCTCAGTTCCTGACGAGTGCCTAAGCGACCTCGTCCAGCAAACACGACGTTCACGTCTACGTGTGCCGAAGCGACCACGCCTTCAAATCACGTCGGACGTCGTCTCTCAGTTCCTGACGAGTGCCTAAGCGACCTCGTCCAGCAATCACGACGTTCATGTCTACGTGTGCCGAAGCGACCACGCCTTCAAATCACGTCGGACGTCGTCTCTCAGTTCCTGACGAGTGCCTAAGCGACCTCGTCCAGCAACCACGACGTTCATGTCTACGTGTGCCGAAGCGACCACGCCTTCAAATCACGTCGGACGTCGTCTCTCAGTTCCTGACGAGTGCCTAAGCGACCTCGTCCAGCAAACACGACATTCATGTCTACGTGTGCCGAAGCGACCACGCCTTCAAATCACGTCGGACGTCGTCTCTCAGTTCCTGACGAGTGCCTAAGCGACCTCGTCCAGCAACCACGACATTCATGTCTACGTGTGCCGAAGCGACCACGCCTTCAAATCACGTCGGACGTCGTCTTTCAGTTCGTGGAGAGTTTGAGCAACCTCGTCTAGGAACACGACGTCCACATTCATCACATGTGCCGGAGCGAACATGCCTTCAAATCACGTCGGACGTCGTCTTTCAGTTTGTGGAGTACCAAAGCGACCTCGTTTAAGAACACAACGTCCACGTTCTCGAGGTCGGATCTGACCTCTATGACTGCTGAAATGAGGTCAATTCTCGAGGTCGGATCTGACATCTATGAGGTCGGATCTGACCTCTATGACTTCTGAAATGAGGTTAATTCTCGAGGTCGGATCTGACTCTATGACTACTGAAATGAGGTCAATTCTCGAGGTCGGATCTGACCTCTATGAGGTCGTATCTGACCTCTATGACTGCTGAAATGAGGTCGATTCTCGAGGTCGGATCTGACCTTTATGACTGCCATACTGACCTTCCGTTTGGTTGAGATCGACTAAAGTATTGTGGGGAAAACCGTACTGACCTTTAGTAGCGTTTCCCACAGACGGCGCCAATGTTACTCCAAAAAGTAACATAGGTCGGCTCAGGCCGAGGTGACCGTTGAGGCGCTTCTCGCCAAGGTGAGCCGAGACGACCAAGCCGGTGAATCCCATATGAGGCGCGCTCGGCCGACGTGTGACGCTTGTTCCGAGCTTCCGACCTGACCTGCAAAGACCGCCGAGGGGCCTCGGCGGGGAGACACTCCGACACTCTTGTCAGTCGCTAGCTCAGCAGAATAGCCTAGCCTGGGGTAGAACAACGTACCTTTGCCTGTGGAGCGTCTGTCATTTATATAGCGTTAGGATACCTGTGCATTAGCTGGACGAGCCCGTTAATCTCGCTGGCGGTTTCCGTGATTGACGCCGGATTTGGGGTTGCCCACGTACTGCCAGGTCATGACGATCGTGGTCTTAATGGCTGTACTTAATGGTTCCGCGATTCTTGGACCTTACCTCATTTGTCGGTTACCACGTGAGGGTCGTCATGGGGCACGTGTGAATCCGTCAATCGCCAGGTCAGCCATGCCCGAGCTTCAAAGGATAGCCCGAGGCGTATAAAGGGGATCCTCCTGATCCGCATCGCCGCGATGAGTGGCCAATGTCTTCTGAGGATATGTTGTCGGCTATTGCCCTTAATGAGGTCGGCTCACACCAGGAACGGAGTCGTCCTGCTGGAATCATCGCACCAGTCTGCCTCATTGATCACATAAGCTTTTTCCCGAGGTGTATGTCTTGGTTAACCAGTCGACTTCGACACTGCTCCTAGCCGAGCTAATAGAGGAAATGAGGTGATTCCGACCTGGCTCGTCGGACAGGTAAAGCTGGCCAAGTAGACGTCGGCTCCTATCTTCTGACGTGGTTGGTTGATCGTGGTCGGTTGATCATGGTCGGCTAACTTTGGGTCAGCGACCTGCTTGGAAACCTCCGTAACAAGTCAAATGCTCCGTACGTATCATAGTGCAGATGGTATTGTCGACGCATGGAAGGAGTCTCCATGGGAGATGACCTCCCTCAGTGATGGGGCAGTCTATTATAGGACAATTCCAATAGCTAGACCCAATTCAATAGTCTCTCCGGTGGCTAAGTGCTGCACAAGGGCGTCATAAATCGATTATCGCCACCTTATGCCTCTAATAGTTGTCTCACACAAGGGCACCACAATCAATTTATCGCCCCCACGATGATCGATTACCAATTTGAGGTGATCAGTTAAATTCTAGGCATGAGACTAGCAATCGTTAAACAATTGTTCTTGAGCAGACTCAAGTGTTAGTCTTTCAAAATGGCGGCCGAGCTAATATTAGTGTACAATTCCATGCGACGGAATGCCAACCATTTTCTTGGGGAAGGTTTGTCAAATGGTGGACAACTCCAACTAAGAGACACCTCAACAAAACAGCAATGGTCACGACCTTTCCCCCTTCCTCTCTGCACCTTATATATATAGGACCACATCCATAAGTAAAAGGAGAGGATCCAACAGGACCTCTCGGCTTAAGTTCTCAAACCGCTCTCTCTCTCCAGATTTCTCTACTTCTATTTAAGGTCGACATCTAACTTAAGACCCTGGGAACACCACCTTAGGATCGACTTCTTTGAGGCTTAAAGAGTCGTTGATCTGATAAGAATGACTTTGTTTCCCATCCTTCAATTAAGTATCCGAGCACTCAACCTCAGATCTTGAGGTTTGACCTTCTTGACCTTTTGCAAGTTTTTGACCGACCTCTTCATTGGCACCATTTGATAAAAGGAAGGCTTCACTATGGCTCCTATTAAAAGCAGGGGATCATCTAATAAGAGGAGACCGACCACCTAGAAGTCAAGGAAACCATCGAGGTTTAGAGCTTTCTCCTCGGTCTCCCTGGATTAGTTCTAGTCAGTATCCCAACAGGTGACAGGACTTAAAAAGGCCGTCAAGGGGCTAGCGGCCCTCTCCGAGTTGGTTGTGGCCCTCACCCTTCAACTAGCATCTTCATCTCGAGCAAGAAGCAACCATGAGGTCACTCAAATCTGCCACGGACAATAGCGTCAGCACCTTCTCCCCCTCCCATGCATGCATCGGACACTTGGGCGCGGCCCCCCAACAGCACCTCCCATTCGCCTTAGACCAACCCATCACGCCCAACTTCAGCTATTCGGCCCTCTACACCAACATCAATTGCTTAGTACCCCATGTGGAATGCTAATTTTGATTTAAAATGAAATATATTTTTATTTATTTGGGAAATACTTTTGGGTGTGGGCATGTGTATGTATTGCAAGTGTAAGTCTCATTAGGAATGTTGTTCTCAAGTTGCTAAAGGAAAATAAATTTACAATCATAGAGTGTAGGCGTGTCAGTTACATATGTAGGTGACAATTCGTTCTACCTCTGAGGGGGCTTGAGATTTATTTGCACACCGTTTAACTTCGTCAAACGAAAGATGGTGTCGGATCGGGACCAATTACGGAATTATCCATCATTGTCTAAATGTAATGACATTAATTATATCTCCCTTTGGGAGAGAAAATTTTTAATTAATCGTAAGAAAAATAAGTCGTATGACCGAAATAAGAGACATCTGATAAAAAATATGTAAATAAATACGCAATCAACTATGCCTACCCGAGACATATACATATAACATTGCTTGGTTGATCCGCTCGAGTTATGACATCTCTCTTTTCTCTTGCATCTGCAGTCCTGGATCTTACTCCATCATTATACATGCGGACCAGCTGGTTTGAATCTTTTTATGACTTCTTTTGTCGGTGTGAATTTAGCAACACTCAATCAACTTCGTCAGGTTTTCAATTCGAGATATATATATATGGATCTCACAGTTCGCATCATTGTGCTATGAGATTTGCCCCATGCGTTTGAGTTGGGCAATTTATTGGATAACTCCGTCGGATAGTCTATAATCATCCCAGATCTGATGATCCAATATTAACGCGGGAAGATAATTTGTTGATTCTTCCACTGTCTTCTACAGTACTGTAAGAAGAAAACATGAAATGGAAGTACAAGAGTTCTGGTATATATGCATATATATATATATATATATATATATGGGAGTATCATTTGGCCCATGACATGTTTTCGAGTTTCTGGTATATATGCATATATATATGGGAGTATCATTTGCCCATGACATGTTTTCTGTTCTTGGGTTTTCTTCCTCTATATATCGTCTTTAGACTTTATTGTATCTGATTTTGACGTTGCAAGGAATCTGGCTCTGGTAAAAATATAAAGATGACAAATAAATTTGAATGGGTATTTTTACTGTCGTCTAGACATGAAGGAAACATTTCTCATCTTCTTATTGCTAGTATCTTTCATGACCAGATATTGGGTTGGTTTTAACAGTTAAGTTATTTGACAAATTTGAAGTACTTTTGCTAAAAATAATAATTATAAAATAACATTTTTAATATATAAATATAGAGATATCGCACATATTGAATAAACTAAATAACTATCTTAAAGATATAAGTGCAAAACTATCTAGCAGTTCGTTGCACAACTTGCATTAAACAAAGAGATAATTGTGGCCAAATGATTACGTTTTACGTTTATGACAAGTAGCTAAGTTATTTTTAAATTTGAGATATATATGAGGATTCTTTTAATTATATTACCAGCGACACACACACACACACACACATATATATATATACTGTTTATTCTTCATGGTTTACCATTATCTAAAAAATTCTCATTCGTTTACCGTTATCAATTACAAACACATTCTACATCTCTCCCACGGTGAATGCCATGTTCATCCTTCAAGAAGAACAAAGATTAGAAACACAAATCAAACTCCTTGAATTTGGAGGTTCTTTTTAAAGTAAATGTAGACAAGAGTGAGGGTAATTTATGGAAGCAGTACTTTACATGAGAAAAAGAAAAAGATCAATCCATCTAGCATGTTTCAGACAAGATAATGCCCTTATGATACTTTTAACATTAGGGGGGAACGTATGACGAATTTGTGCTCCCCAAACTCAACTTGACAGTCACACCACGTCCTACGTACCTCACTTTGCCACACAACCCCACGGCAACATAGCCTGGTTTGAATCTTTCTGCGACTACGCCCAGTTTGTTAATATTTATGAAGGTTTAAAATTTGAAATATTTAATTTTTAAAATTTTAAACTATTTGATAAAATATTTAAAATTATGTCTTGATTAATCACTTAAGTTTAAAAATTACTTAATTTTTAAGTTAAGAAATATCACTTTTTTTTTCAGATTGGCGACAGCCATTCTGACGATCGTCGGCGGTCAACTTCGGTGACCGCTGGTCGGAATCCGACCGATCTCCAGCAGCCAACTTCGGCGACGATTTATAAATCAATTCTAAAAAAATTATGTTTGGAGGTTTTAGATTTTGAACTCAAGATCTACCTAATAATAGTGTAACATCTTAACTAATTGTGTTACATTTTAAATATTATTTAAATTAGTTATTAAACACCTCTTAACTATATCTTATATATATATATATTAATTTTTTAATTTTAAATTTAGAAAATAGATGAAAAATAAATTTAAATATTTTAAATAAATATTATCAAACGCCACCTTCATTGTCGATTCAACAACTTCAATCAACTTTGTCTCCCTGGTCGTCTCGGATCTGATGATTCAAGAGTTACAACGGGAAACTGCCGAGAAAGGAGAAAGGCTTTGTGCACTTTCAGAAAGTGCACAAAGCCACGTCTTCCTGCACTTCTGCCAACCCATTGGTCCACGTCAAAGGGTTCAATGGTTCGCGCCATGTCAACACAACCCCCTCCTCGCCAGCGCTTTGACGCCCCGTCACCTCCACCCCCCTCCGCCGTGGTGACATGACCGAATGTCATAATGACATGGTCAAATCCCACTTCAAACACCGGCTTCCCAAATTACTGATGACAGTCTGTCCCCATGTAATTCTAATTACCTATTTATTTTTATTATTATTGGTAATTAACAAAATTTTTTCAATAATTTCCAACATATATTTCATAAGTCTTAAGTACAGGAAATATACCAAGGTCACACAAACCAATGTTGGTAAGTATTACCTCTCTGAAGTTTTTATCTTGTCAAGATCATATTTCTCTAAGTCTACATCGACTTCTGTCGAAAGTCACAACGACTTCCTTTAGTGCTATAACGACTTCTTTACTGTGACATCGTTTGATTACAAACAAATCGTTCTCACAACGATTCTATAAGTCATCGCAACGATTTCTTCAGAACTCATAACGACTTACTTGCCGTAATGATTTCTTAAGTTATCATAATGATTCTTTAGTATTCGCAACGACTTGCTCGCCGTAACGATTTCTTAAGTTATCATAACGATTTCTTTAGAATTCGCAACGACTTGCTCGCCGTAACGATTTCTTAAGTTATCATAACGATTTCTTTAGAAATTGCAACGACTTGCTCGCTGTAACGATTTCTTAAGTTATCATAATGATTTCTTTAGAATTCGTAACGATTTGCTCATCGTAACGATTTGCTTCGCGCAACGATTTCTTTAGAACTCATAACGATTTACTTTGCGCAACGATTTCTTTAGAACTCATAACGATTTGCTTCGCGCAATGATTTCTTTAGAACTCATAACGATTTGCTTTGCGCAACGATTTCTTTAGAACTCATAACGATTTGCTTCGCGCAACGATTTCTTTAGAACTCATAATGATTTACTTCGCGCAACGATTTCTTTAAAGTTCATAACGACTTGTTAAGTGACTATAACGTTTTGAATACAACGATTTGCTCTTTATAATGACTTGTTGGTATTCATAATGATTTCATAAGTCATATAGACAACAACTTTATAGTTATATCGACTTGATATTTATCTTATCTCTTAAGGCATTGAATAGTCAAAGACTTACTTATCTATCTGACTGATGTGCATTTAATGAAGACAGAACGTATCTCTGCATGCATGCAGATGATATCTTTTTATTATCGTGCATATTCTGTCAACATCTTTTAGAACAAACTATTTGGCATTGCTATTTTGGTGAATACTCATATCAACGTTTACTGACAACGAAAGACAGCCTAGCTGTCTACTGTTCTAGCATTTAATTTGTGTAGGGTCCTAAAGACATTCTATCATACAACCTTGAACCATATAGACGCCAGAAGACCTTATCTCTTTGCGTGCTCAAATAGATAAAAGATTGTTGAAGCTTCCAAATGTCAAGCAGTCTAACGTCTACCAATCTAAGAGACAACGGTTACTTCAACGGCCGGATTTCAAAAGAAGATATAAATACAAGACAGAAGAGAAGAATGAATGCAACGAAGTTGAGAACAAGCATCTTACATATACAAGTGTTCAAATTCTTCTGCAAGAAGTCCAGAGCCAATAATCTCTTTCCCCATCATCTTTAGCTCTTTGCTCTCTGTTCTGTAATAGAATTTCTAAGAGAGCCTGTGTAGTTCTGAGAGTGTGCCTTGTTTAGATCTCTTGCTCTCAGTGCTTGCTGCTTCAGATCGTGGCTTGTAAAAGCTTGATCTAGGGGCTTGAATTCATTCTACTCTCTTTGTTGTGTTTCCCTTCGTGTGTAAAGGAAGATCTGGTGGGATCCAGGGTGGTGTTTCCCTTCGGTTGTGAAGGAAGACCTGGTGGGGTATCCAGGGTGGTGTAAGTTCCCTTCGTGTGAAGGAAGACCAGCTGAGCTGGGTGTTGTAGTGTCCATAGGGGGACTGTACCCTAGTTAGTGAAATCCTGAGTTGTTGCTCAGGGACTAGACGTAGGACTCCTAAGGAAAGGAGGTCCGAACCAGGATAATTCCTTGTGTTGTGTGATTGATTCCTTGTGGGTTTGTTGTTCATACTAACCGTTACTAACCAACTTCGAAGACTGTTTTTGTGTATATTTTTACGTACAGGTGTCACTTAGATAGATTTTTTAAAGACCTATTCACCCCCCCTCTGGGCTTGTCAACTGGGCAACAATTACCCTCTCTCACCTCTTTCCCGCGTTCGCCCTCCCCTCACCTCCTCTTTCCTCTGCACTTCCGAAGCCGGGAAGAACACCAGTGCGAACGTCCACGGAGGAGATCAGGAACCTGTGCGAACATCCCAAGGAGGGAACCAGTGCGGTCCGGCAATGCGGAGTTCCAGCATGCAGTCGAAGATGATCCAGAGAAGACAGACACGAAAGGCTTCCGTGAAGCCGCACCATCGGCGCTTCCGGCAAAAAGAACGGAGGAGGAGGAGGACACTGCGCCATCAACTTCGAGTTCATCAGATGATGGGGCGAAAGGCCAAAGTACGTAGAGAAAAGCTTCTGGGGCACAGAGAAAGAAGAATGGTGCGGATATATCTCTCACATTACGTTTTTGAATTAGAATTAATAGAACCCTAGTTTTTGGGCTTGTCTCTCAAGATGTTTATTTTCTAAATCTCACTCTCACTGTAGCTTATGGAGCCTAAAATGAGCATTTTTGAGGTCATGGTAAGCATTTTGGAGACCCAAATGTGTGCGTTATTCACATTTCCATAATTTAAAATTTTTCATGACCCGTACTTTGAGATGTTTAGGAAATCCTCAATTATTAGAGCCCAAGAACACTATTTTTCTATCACATAATATGAGTATTTTGGTGTACTCTTGTGTGTATATTTTTGGAAAAGCTCCACAATTTGGGGCATAAGCTCAACTTTTCTTCAAAATCATCTCAATAAATTTTTACATTTTTTTTTAGATGAGGTGACCATGTTAAGTATTTCTGAGCCCCAAATTTGTGCATTCTTCACATCTTAATTTGGGATGCTTATGAAAGCTCACATTTTGGAGCCCAAGTACTGTATTTGGTAGCCTAACATGAGTCTATTACAGCCTACATTCAGCATTTTGAACCTTAACTTGCCTTCATATTCATCTCAACAAAATTGTTTAGATCTATTATTTTTGACTTGAGCAGAGCATGTGAAGCCTTTTGGACCCGAAATTTGTGCAGTCTTTACATATGCAGAAATATTTCAATTTTCATTTGCCATGACTCCTTAATTTGGGTTTTTTAACGGTTTTTTTCTAGATTTTGTGTATGTGTTTTAGGAAAAGTTTTCACATCTTGGACACCAACTTTCTTATTTGTTAGCCTAGAGTAAGTTTGCAGCCTATAGATATTATTTTGGAGCTCAACTTTTCTAGAAGATTACCCTAAAAGGATTGTTTGGTTCCCATTTTTTTTTGTGACATGGCATAAGCATGTTCAGCATTTTGGACTCCCCAATTTTGTGCATTCTTCACATATACAGAATTATTTCAAATTTCATTGGCATGGCTTGTTAATTTGTGATGTTAACGGGTTTGTAGTAGATTTTGTGTCTATATTTTGTGCATGGATTGTTTATTAAGGTTAGAAAATCTCCACATTTAGAGCCCAAGTACCCTATTTGGTAGCCTAACAGTGTGTTTTTTGCAGACTATATTGAGCATTTTGGAGCTTAATTGTCTTCATATTCACCTCAACAAAATTGCTTACATCTAAATCTATTTTTTTTTGTAAACTTGATGTCACCATGTGAAGCCTTTTGGACCCCAAATTTGTGCATTCTTTACATATGCAAAATATTTCGAATTTCATTTGCCATGGACCGTTTAATTTGATATGTTTCGTATTTTAAGAAATGTTTCATATTTGTAGCCTTTTAGTAAATTTTGCAGCCTATAGACTGGAGCTCAAAGTTTTTAGAAAATTATTTCAATAGGATTATTTGGATCCCCTTTTTTTTGACATGGCATAAGCATGTGAATTAATTTTCAGCCCAAGTTTGTACATTGTTCACATATTAAGATTTTTCCTAATTTTATTTTAGAAGTTGGCCCATTAATTTGGGATGCCTATGGTGTTTTGTACTTCTTGTGGCTAAGTTTTAGGAACTATGAGCACTTTGAAGCCCAAGTACTTGATCATTTTAGAGCTCAAATTTTCTTCTTAATCACCTCAATAGGATGGTTTACATTTTATCGTTCACATGACATGAACATGTTAAGCAATAATTTACAGCCAAAAAGTTGTGCATTCTTCACATATGCTTATTTTTCAATTTATTTGACATGAGCTGTTAATTTGGGAAGTGCAGGTAGTTTTGGTGCCCAACTATTCATTTTGTAGCATAACATGAGTCATTTGCAGAACACTGAGCATTTTGGAGCTCAACTTATCTACAAATTCACATCAACAAAATTGTTTACATTGTATTATTTTACATGACATAAGCATGTTAAATATGGCTTCAAATTGTGCATTCATATCAGAATTTTGTGGCTTCCTTGTTAATTTGGGATGTTTTTCTTTCTATATAATGTTTGCACATTTGGAACCTAACAAATTTCTTGAAATTTTCTACAGAATTTTTTTTTTAATAAGGCAATATCTAGGTAGATATGACAAAGGAGTGAGCCTCCAATGTCGTGATCAGCTAGACAATTTTATATATATAGAAAGGCATAAAGGAAAAGAATTACAAAGGAGACGAGGGCCCAAACAAAAAGACACCCTAAGCAAAGGGATCAGGGGAAGAAAAGCACCGGCCCAAGAAAAGAAGGGTAAACCAGTGGGATCACACATTCAGAAAACAACAAGAGCAGTAGCTAGTGGATGACGGCTGAGGGGTGACTTCTGTGAGTGGCCGGGGCCGGGGCCGGGGCAGGGGCAGGCGTCAGCTGCAGAACAGAGGGAGAAGCGAGCAGCATCCATGGAGAAGCATTAGCCATCAGGGCAGAAGTTGACAGAGGCTTGTGCAGATCTGAAGTGAAGGGCGCACTGGTTTCTGGTTCAATAGAAGTCTGGGCACCACAGCCTTCAAGAGGGATCTCATCAGTGCTGAGGATTTTCAACGAACACATTCAGAGCATCATTTGGCATATGAACCGGAGGTGAAGGGCCGTATGAAATGGCAGTGCCACAGTGTTCCCAGATGCAACAGGAACCTCCTCGATAGCTGACATGCACTGGCAAATCGGACACATGATGGTCAGGAGCGGTTGGTGCAGCAGAGCGCACAGATGGGATCTCAATCATATCATGAAAAGGATCTAGGGCCTGAGAGAAGGGCACCCTATCTTATCAAGACGATAGGGGCCTTTAGCAAGAGTGGGGAGGTCAGCCCAAGAAAACCAGACAGAAGGAGATGAAGATAGCGAACAGCCATGGCCAGCTAAGCAGTCTGCAACCTGATTTGCCTCTCTATAAACATGTGAGACTGAAATCCGCATCAAGCGACATTTGATGGATATATCATGCATGATGTATAATAGCCTCCATGGGCGGGAAAAGATGCCATTCATGATCTGCACCAAAACCAGGGAATCAGACTCGACAGCAGCCGACTGGATGCCCATGTTGCAGCAGATGGACAGGCCATCACGGAGAGCCAGAGCCTCTGCATCAATGCTGGATCTGACCTCTTGGTAAGCAGCAGCAAAAGCAAACACAATATCACCATTAGAATTTCTTAGAATACCCCCACCACCAGCGGCACCTGTGCTGCATTTGAAGGCCCCGTCGACATTCAGTTTTAGCCTGCCCGGGGTGGCGTAAACCAGCGAATCAGTCTTGGAGGGGCCAGCTGGACCGCCTCCAATTTGATACCCCAAGAAAAAAGAGTGTTGCGCTGCTAGGGCGAGAGATCCTTTCCCTTATGTGGAAAGAGTAAACAATTGTCCGGACAGATTGTATAGCCCTACACAGAATGTGCTTAGAGGACATGGGCTGATTGTCAAATCTGGCTTTGTTACGGCAGCACCAAATCTCCCAAAGAACTGACATGAACATGCATCTAGAGAGGCTCCCAGCCAAGGAAGTAATGCGGAGATCCACCAGGAAGTCAGTGACACCATGAGCAATGGAGGCAATTGACAAGTGGCTGAAATGCAAAAAGTCAAACAGAGCAATCCAGACCTCAGTGGCGATCTTACTATGGAAGAATAAATGTAGACAACTCTCATGTTGAGGGACTTGACAACAATGACATTTAGAGCATAACGGAACACCACAGGCCATAACAACATCATCCGTAGGAAGGGATCCGTGTAGCATACGCCAAAGAAAGACAGACCATTTCACCGGGATGTTGAAGACCACAAGACAGACCAGCGAACAGATCCCATGCCGTGGAGGGGTTGACACCGGACAGACTTGGACGAGAAGTTACCATCATAGTTTAGGGTCCATATCCATTTGTCTACGTTGCTGGTAGAAGATAAGATATGGTCAAAATAACCAGCAGGGCAATGGCGGTATGCAATCTGAAAGTGGGTCCTCAACGGATCAGCAAGAGCTTGCTGGACAGAGCACTCTTTGTCAGGGATGCTGTCCCAAATATGGGGGGGAGGAGCACTTTCAGAGGAACTGAGCCAGCCCAAACGTCCTTCCAAAAGCTGGCCCGAGCATCATCTACCGAGATGAACACACGATGGTTCGAATGGACAATCTTGGCGGCCTGTTGCCATAACAGTCTGTCCGCGGCCAGCATATGTGGAAATGAAGCTTCAGAGTAATGCTCACTATATAAGTGCTTGGCGTTAAAGAAAGTAGCCCAGAGTGTTTTAGAAGAGACAGCCATCCACAACATTTTAGTCCTTAAAGCCACTTGCATCAGCCCAAGGTTCAGAACCCCTAGGCCCCCACACTCCTTGGGGCGAGATATAACATCCCAGGACCACCAATGCTTCTTATACGATCCCTCGTATGATCCCCAGAAGAAATTGGCCAGCAGCCTATGAAATGATCTCATAGTAGTGCGAGGGATAGCCACGGCTGACATGGTGTAGATAGGCAAGGCCGAGAGCACATGTCAAATAAGTGTAAGGTGGCCGCCGGCGGATAAGAAGTCAGCCTTCCAAGACTGAAGTTTTGCTGCAGCCCTTGAGAGAATATGCGAGAAATAGATAGGCTTTTGACGGCCTGAGTGAATAGAGATCCCCAAGTATTTAATGGGCAGGGCGGCGTTCGCAAAACCCGTTGTGTTGGCAATGCTTCTTGCAAAAGATGTGGAGCACCAACGGGAACAATAAAAGAGCTCTTGACTGCGTTAATAAGCTGTCCTGAAGCAATCTGGTATTTCTTGAGGAAGCACATGAGATTTCTAAGGTGACGACATATCCATTAGAGAAAATAAGGGTGTCATCAGCGAAGAGGAGATGCGAAATAGGTGGACATCTGGAAAGGGTCTGAAACCACCCCCCTCTGCTGTGAAAGAACAGGGAGGACAGGCCTCTGCTGAGCGCTTCCTCCGCTAGGATGAACAAAGTAGGGGCGATAGGGTCCCCTTGACGTAGCCCTCTAGAAGACTTGAAGAAACCATGGATCCTTCCATTGAGAAGCACAGAAAACCAGCAGTTGGACAGGAGAGGCTCGATAAGAGAAATAACCGACAAACTGAAGCCAAATTTGCGGAGGACAACAAAGATAAAGTCCCACTCCATACGATCGTACGCCTTGGACATGTCAAGTTTGAATAGAACATTTTTGCCCCTGCAGTGCTTGCTAAGATGCTGGACCATTTCCCTAGCCAAGGAGACATTTTCAATAATGGAACGACCTTTCACAAATGCACCTTGTTCAGCTGAAATCAAGAGAGGCAGAACACTGGCAAGTCTGTCACTAAGAACTCTGGAGATGATCTTGTAGAAGAAATTGCAAATACTGATTGGGCGGAAATCAGAACATGTCTTTGGAAGATCTGTTGTAAAAACAGTGGGATAATGGCATAATGCATGGCGATTCATCAACATGTAAACAGTGCAAACCACAAGGTAAACACAGGAAAAAGTAACATGTACATAGGCGCATCCCACAAGCAGAAATATAACATGAGATTACATATAATAAGCATAGAGATTACAGAATAATTAAGAATGAAAACAAAACTGTGGAGGCGTTCCATAATGAACTCACCTTAGAGAAAGTATCGCCCCCACTATACGGTGCGATTGGGGTCCGGCGACCTTCTCCCAGGGTACAACCACGAGACACAGAATCGCTCTCGCACAAGATCGATTCCGAAAGGCGAATGCTACACGGAAACCTAATCCTCTACTACGAAAGAGTTAGGGCAAGAAGCGTGCACCGAACACCGGAGAGAGCACAGAACGAAGACGACCACGGCGTCCCGAACGCCGGTGAGCGACAGCGCACCCGAACGGAAGAGCGGCCGGCGACGACCTCACAGAGCAACAGTCCGACGCAAGGAGAGGGCAAGAGAGAGAGCAATAGCGCAGCGAGCGGTTCCTCCTCGGGGAGTCAAACGGCGTGTCAACAGCAGTAACCGCGATTAGGGAGACCCTAATCGCTATATGAGACACCCACGCCCGCAGGAGCTAATACAATGGGCCGGTTCAGGGAACGGTCCAAACAGGCCCAATCTCTCCAAGAAAGGGAGAAAACGCAAAAATAAGAGGCAAAAAGGTACCAAGGCAAGCCGGCTGGACCGCGTCATCACACGCGCGCACCCGCCCAGCCCGGCCCGGCGGCGCGCGTGTGTGATATGGTCTAGCATAACTCCACCCTTGTCTATAAGACATAGTCCCATGGACATTAGGGTTATGAAGCCCTTAACTCCTTAGGGGTATCCCATGTGGGACTAAAGACCCCTCACATAAGGACAACATAACACAACTTTTGAGGTACCTTTTACTTTATCAAACTTTTGTGTTTCTTTTCTCCCTTCTTAAAATTGCCCCTCATATAACCCCTTTTTACCCAACATTCCCCCACAAACACAAGGTTTGATAATGAGGAACAAACATCAGAGGATAAACATACCATGCTTTCAGTAAAGGTACCTTTCGGGTTTGAACCTTTACCTAAGTATTCCAAATCTGACTCCCACAGAATCGAAGTGAACTAAGTCTTGAACTTGATTCTTTAGGGTGAGAGTTGTCAAAGGAAACAACATGATATAGGTTAAGATAGCAATCGTAAAGGTGGCGCATTATGGCCATACGCCCTTTCCTGTATCATAAGTACATTCAGGAATAACCAATTCCTTAACTGCGGCCTCACAGTAGTAGTTATTTAGGTGGGCTTCTCCAAGGATGCACTGCTTACATCCTGCCTTACCAGGCTTGAACCCATTAAAGTATACAACTCAACCTAATCTTGCAGTTATAGGCACTAACTTTAGGATTCATGGGAGGAACTCAGATATGAGATATCTAATAATTTGAGTGCCTACCAGTTCTCTCAATCAGCTTGTTATTACCACATTGAACCTTCTTTGTAGGATCTCTACTCAGATAGGTTGGGTTGCTACTGAAGGAGAACATCTGATGGGTTTCAGTCCCATCCCCATCCTAATTTCTGGACTTGAATTTTATTCAGTCCCTTAGTCAGAGGATCAGCTGTGTTGTCCTTGGTACCAACAAAATCCACAGCCATCACTCCCTGAGACACTAACTCCCTTACAATTCAATCTGAGTTGGATGTGTCTCCTTTCTTTCTGATTATACTTTGAACTTTTGATCTTGGCAATTGTAGTCATATTATCAAAATGCACAGAGATCGCAGGTATAGGCTTACTCATCAAGGGAAGTTCAGAAAGAAGACCCCTGATCCATTCAGCCTCCATACCAGTGGTGTCCAAAGCACACAACTCAGCCTCAAAAGTAGACCGAGACAAGATGGTTTGCTTAGTCGACCTCCAGGCGACAGCACCACCTCCCAAGGTAAAGACATACCCTGTAACACCATTGCTCCTGAGTTTTCAGCTATCCAGCTTGCATCACTATATCCTTCAAGGACAGCAGGGAATTTCCCAAAATGCAAGCCTAGAGTCATAGTACCTTTCAGGTACCTCACACTCTATCTAAGCCTCCCAGTGAGTATGGTCAGGACAGCTAGTGTATCTACTGAGTTTAGACACTGCATATGAAATGTCAGGTCTAGTACAGTTTGCAAGATACATTAAGCTTCCTATTACTTGGGAATACCGCAATTGAGACACAGGAATCCCATTCTTATTCTTGCAGAAAACTCTAGAAGGATCATAGGGTGTACAGACAGCTTTGCAATTCTCATAGCCAAATTTCTCTAACACTTTCTCATATAATGAGACTGAGAAATAGCTATCCCTTCAGCTGATCTGGTCAGCTTTAGTCCCAGAATTACACTAGCTTCACCCATATCCCTCATTTCAAAGTTTCTACTCAAGAATGATTTAGTCTCAATTATCATTCTCAAATTGTTGCCAAACAACAAAATATCATCTACATATAGACATAGGACAACACAATCATCACCATTTATCTTGTAGTAAACACATTTATCAGATTCATTGACTTTAAAGCCAAATGACATGATAGTCATGTCAAATTTTTCATGACATTGCTTAGGGGCTTGTTTCAATCCATATAAGGATTTAACAAGTCTACAAACTATGTTCCCACTACCAGGTGCTGTAAACCCTTCAGGCTGATCCATATAGATCTCTTCATCAAGATCACCATTAAGGAAGGCAGTCTTCACATCCATTTGATGGATGGTCAGATCATATATGGAAGCCAAAGCAATCAGTACCCGAATTGTGGTAATCCTGGTTACAGGGGAATAGGTATCAAAATAGTCTATCCCCTCCATCTGTTTGAACCTCTTAGCAACTAACCTAGCTTTAAACTTGTCAATGGTCCCATCAGGATTTAATCTTCTTAAAGACCCATTTGCATCCAATGGTCTTAGAACCAGGAGGAGGATCGACCAACTCCCAAGTGCCATTAGCGATTATGGAATCCATTTCGCTCTTTATGGCTTCCTTCCAATGCCGTGCCTCAGGAGAGGCCATGGCATCCTTGAAGGTAGGAGGATCACCCTCGATTTGGAAAGCAATAAAATCACTTCCAAAATCCTTGGCAACCTTTTATCTTTTACTCCTTCTAGGTTCACTTCCTCTTCCTGACTATCAGAATCAGGATGAGAGTTGGATGCACTTGCCCCCACATGTGTCATCCTTTCCACATGATCTGGAATGGATGAAGATGTGGATGGCCCAGCCTCAGAAGACACAGATTGAGGTAAACCAGTCTTCATGGGAAACACATTCTCAAAGAATGTAGCATCACGAAACTCAACTATGGTGTTAACATCTATGCCAGGAATCTCAGACTTAATCACTAGAAACCTGTATGCATAGCTGTTTTCAGCATAGCCTAGAAAGACCGTGTCAACTGTTTTAGGTCCTAGCTTTTTCCTCTTGTGTTCAGGGACAAGTGCCTTAGCTAGGCACCCCCACACTTTAAGGTATTTCAAGCTAGACTTTTTATTTCTCCAAAGTTCATATGGACTACTATCTTTATGTTTCAGGGGAACATAATTCAGAATACGGCAAGCCGTATTCAATGCTTCCCCCCACATATAGTTAGGCAGTCCTGAACTCTGCAGGAGAGAGTTGACCATGTCTATGAATACACGATTCTTTCGTTCAGCTATCCCATTAGACTGAGGTGAATAGGGGGCAGTTGTCTCATGAAACATGCCATTATCTTGGCAATATTCACTAAACTGGTTGGAGGTATATTCTCCACCCCTATCAGACCTCAACCTCTTAAGCACCCGACCTGTGTGTTTCTGCTTCTTTCTTAAAGATGATAAACTTCTGTAAAGCCTCATCCTTAGACTTAAGCAAATACACATAGCAATATCTACTACAGTCATCTATAAAGGTAATGAAATACTTTCTATGACCTAGTCAATATGCCATTAAATTCACAGATATCAGAATGCACAAGATCCAGAATTTCTGAATCTCTCACTACAGACTTAAACGGCTTTTGGGTTGTTTAGCCTGTACACAGATATCACACCTTTTAGAATTATCAATAGCATAATTAGGAATCAATTTCAGGTTCATCATTCGTTTCAAAGAATTGAAATTAATATGTCCTAGACGTCCATGCCATAAATTAGATGAATCAACGACATTATATGCCACAGAAACAGATGTAGAAACAACATCAACATCTAAACTTTTATTCATCACATGGTTCACATACACTTTAAACAACCCATCAGATAAATAACATTTACCAATAAAAGTTTTCTGACACAAAATAACAACTTTATTACATTTAAAGTTCAACTCATAACCCTCCTAACCAACCTAGAACCTGATAAAATATTCCTCCTAACATTAGGAACATGGTGCCACACTGTGAAGAGACAGCACACGTCCTGAAGTAAACTTCAGATCCACGCGCCCAATTCCCATCACGGTAGCAGTGCTGCCATTACCCATCGTCACGGAGCAATCACTGTGGCCTGATAAGACACAAAGTTAGCCCTGTCAGCACATAAATGCACATTGGCTCCAGTGTCTACTAACCACTCATTAGGTTCATAAATAGTAAATAGCTGAGGGTTTAGAGAGACATACGTGTCACCAGAAGAGTCCCCACCGGTCACTACATTGACCTGAGCTGGATTTTCAGCAGTCTTATGGGTCAACTTTTCTTTCCGTTTAGGGCAATCCCCACGGAAATGACCCTTTTGACCACACACCCAGCATTCTCCAGACTTCTTCTTCTTCTGAATTTTTCCTTTGGGTTTCATTTGTGTAGTTGAACCTGTCTTGGGTTTGCCTTTGACATCTTTATTCTTATATTTTACCATAAGATTTGCACTAGCCTCCACAGGCATCCCTGGTTTCTCCTTTCTATGTTCCTCTTCAATGGCAATGGCTTCCATCAAGTCATCAAGAGAAATAGATCCCTTTCTATGTTTGAGAGCCATTCCAAAGTCCTGCCAGGTCTTTGGAAATTTCTCAATTATACACATGACTTGAAATTTTTCAGGGAGTTTCATATCACCCTCTGCCAAGCCGTGGATCATAAGGAGAAACTCATGTGCCTGTTCGGCTACAGATCTGTCCTCCAACATGTGAAACTTGAGGAACTTGCCGACGGAATACTTTTCCAGACCTTGGTCCTCGGTATTGTATTTCCGGTCAAGTTCATCCCACAGTGCCTTCGAGGTTAGAAATGTAGAAGAACTATAGACATCAAACAGGACATCTGACAGTGCAGTCAGTATGCACCCATGTCCAAGTCTATCTTTCTCCTTCCATTCCTCAGCCTTTGCTGCACTTGCAGAATCGCCTCAATCACTTTAGGGGGATCAGACTCTATAACCGAGATCAACCCGATCATTGTGAACCAAATCTTCATCCGTTGTTGCCACGTTTGAAGTGTTGCCCTGCAAATTTCGCAGGCATACCAGACATGTCCACTTTCGGGCTAAATGATGAGGATGAAGCCATGATCGATACTTTCTCTAAGACTGATGTAAAAACAGTGGGATAATGGCATAATGCATGGCGATTCATCAACATGTAAAAAAGTACAAACCACAAGGTAAACACAGGAAAAAGTAACATGTACATAGGCGCATCCACAAGCAGAAATATAACATGAGATTACGATAATAAGCATAGAGATTACAGAATAATTAAGAATGAAAACAAAACTGTGGAGGCGTTCCATAATGGAACTCGCCTAGAGAAAGTATCGCCCCCACTATACGGTGCGATTGGGGTCCGGCGACCTTCTCCCAGGGTACAACCACGAGACACGGAATCGCTCTCGCACAAGATCGATTCCGAAAGGCGAATGCTACACGGAAACTAATCCTCTACTACGAAAGAGTTAGGGCAAGAAGCGTGCACCGAACACCGGAGAGAGCACAGAACGAAGACGACCACGGCGTCCCGAACGCCGGTGAGCGACAGCGCACCCGAAGAAGAGCGGCCGGCGACGACCTCGCAAAGCAACAGTCTGGCGCGAGGAGAGGGCAAGAGAGAGAGCAATAGCGTAGCGAGCGGTTCCTCCTCGGGGAGTCAAACGGCGTGTCAACAGCAGTAACCGCGATTAGGGAGACCCTAATCGCTATATGAGACACCCACGCCCGCAGGAGCTAATACAATGGGCCGGTTCAGGGAACCGGTCCAAACAGGCCCAATCTCTCCAAGAAAGGGGAAAACGCAAAAATAAGAGGCAAAAAGGTATCAAGGCAAGCCGGCTGGACCGCGTCATCACACGCGCGCGCCCGCCGCCCGGCCCGGCGGCGGCGCGTGTGTGATATGGTCTAGCATAACTCCACCCTTGTCTATAAGACATAGTCCCATGGACATTAAGGTTTATGAAGCCCTTAACTCCTTAGGGGTATCCCATGTGGGACTAAAGACCCCTCACATAAGGACAACATAACACAACTTTTGAGGTACCTTTTACTTTATCAAACTTTGTGTGTTTTTTCTCCCTTTCTTAAAATTGTCCCTCATATAACCCCTTTTTCCCAACAAGATCCACCTTGGGAATGAGAGCAATGAGTGAGGACGTGAAACTCCTGGGCAGAGAATGCCCACAGAAATAAGCTTGCACAGCCATACAAACATCAACCTCTAAGAATTCCCAGCAGCTCTGGAAGAAGTGACCTGTGAACCCGTTCGGACCGGGAGCACTATCCGAACACATGCTGAAAACCACCGCTTTAACTTCCTCCCGGGTGGGGACTGCACAAAGACTAGCATTGTGTTCATCTTGCAAAACAAGAGGGATAGACGCCAGTACATCAGGGTGAATGCAATGACGTGAAGAAGAGAACGCATCAGAGAAGTGAGACACGAACATATGAGCAATATCATCTTCCCTCTCCACCCAAGTTCCATCATCATTACGAAGGCGATCAATGACGCATCTCTGTCGCTGAGATAAAGCATAAGCATGAAAGAACTTGGTGTTTCTGTCACCTTCCTTCAGCCATTTGATTCTTGATTTTTGCCTCCAGAACATCTCCTCCTGGATATGAACTCGATGGAGTTCAGATGAGCAGCGGAAAGGGATACTTGATTGGAATCAGAAGGATTGGAGTCAAAAAACTCCTGAGCTGTAGAGAAGGAGTCTTCGGCAATCTGCACATTATGAAAGACATTCCCAAAAACATTTTTGTTCCACCCCTTAAAAAACTCCTTCATATGCTTCAGCTTTAAGACCATGGCAAGCAGAGGCAAAGAAGATGTCGGAGCAGCAGTCCAAGCATTGCAAGAATCCTGAAGGAACTGAGTATGAGTGAGCCACATTTGCTGGAAACAAAATCTGGAAAGGCGTTCTTTGGCGGCCGGGGGTGGCAGAAATAAGAAGTGGGCTGTGGTCACTACATGCCCGAGAAAGATGTTGCACAGAGATTTGTGGGCAGGCCAAAGTCCAGTGCCCATTAATGAAGATTCTGTCAAGTCTTGCCCAAATCCCATTTGCAGATTGCCCATTGTACCAAGTGAATTTACTGCCCGAGAACCCTGCATCTTCAAGGCCTGCACCAGAAACACAAGCTTGGAAATCTCTCATGGACAGAGAGAAGGCCCTTCTGCCTCCCCGCTTCTCAAGGGGGTCAAGAATACTATTAAAATCTCCGCCGACCAGCCGTGGTCGGTCACAGGTGGCAGAGAAGTCAACAAGATGGTCCCAAAGTGTGCGGCAATCAGCCAAAAGGCAGCTAGCATGAATGATAGTAATGAAGAAGGAGGTGTTAGGAAGCACAGAGCTAACAGCAAGGGTTGCATGCTGATCAGAAACTGAAACTGAACTGATATCAAAAGACTCCCGCCAGAATAACCAGATGCGCGCCCGCTCACCGGCATTGGTAAAACACGAAGACATATGGATCTTCTTTCTGAATCTCTCAATCATAGAGGATGAGAGTTTAGGTTCAATCACAGCTACGAAGGACACCTTGTGTTTTCGTATAAGAAACTTCAATCTACTTACTGATGGGCATTACCAATGCCCCGAATGTTCCAAATAAGAGCATTCATTTGTCAGAGGTCTGAAGTGCAGAAACAGAGCCGCTTCTGCGCAGCTTGCTACGAGTTATAATACCATCAACCTTTGTAGGCACCTGTGATTCCTTACCGACAAAGTTGGTGTGGACTTTGGAAAAGTCCTCCACCTGGGAGGTAGGCTCCATGCCAGGAACGGTGAGAACTCGACAGATCAGAGGAAGCAATAAAGCATCACTACTGGGGGAAAAAGATGAAGAATCATCTGTTGTAAGCACCTGATCAGCAGGAAGCCCAGCTATAGCAAGTGATTTCTCTTTAGACGTCACATCAATGGGTGAATTGCTAATGATCTGCCCCACAACAGAAGCAGCAGAAGGTATGCCTATGCCTGTACCCCCCGGAGGATTCACCAACGTGGGGCCTTCAGCAGCAACTGCTTCACCACTCCCCTTGCAAGGATGGACATTAGCAGAGGGTTGCAACCCTGCTCCATGAAGACTGGAGCCTACAGGGTGTTGAGCAGAAATCTGAACCTGAGCATTTCTGTCAGATGAACCTGCAGAAGCATGCATCAAAGACGGAGGCTCCTTAGAAGCACTTTGACATTTTCCATCATCGGGCTGCTGGATACCAGTAGTCGCATCTAGCATGGGTTTCCTTCCTTCCAGACGGGGTGCAGGCCTAATGGTGCATGGGCCTGAGCATTGGATGCTTGCTGCTGGGGACTAACATTGATCATATCCTTAGTGTTATTGATCGCAGCAGCAGAATCAAGTGGAGCGAAGTTCCGATCAGTAGGATGTTGTTGAGGAGCTTTGTCCTTGTCTACAATGTGAACAGGCCGCCAAGCTTGCTTGGTGTCAGTCTGACGAGGGCCAGGGCCACCAGACTTGTCATTCTGATTGCCCTCAGAGGATTTTTTACACTTAGTTGCCATGTGACCCAGGCGTTTGCAAGAGGTGCAGAACATCGGAGGGTCTGGATAAACTATCGGTTGCCAATACCCATCTGCACCTAGACCGACCCAGATTCTTTCAGGAAGTTTCTGAGATACATTCATCTGAACATTTACACGAGCAGCATGTGCACGTGTCAAGCACAATGTGTTTCTGTCAACTTGAAGAACAGGGCCAAGGCTCCCTGCAATAGAGCGAATCATGGCATCGTTATAGAAGTTTGCTGGGAGTCCCGGCAACTCCAGCCACACAGGGATGAGCGGGCAGTCCTCATCAGGCGAGAACTCCAGAGTCCACTTAAAGAAACAGAATAACCTGCCCCGAACATAGAGGGATTCTTTAAGTAACACCCGCATGTAATCCTCCTGTTCTGAAATCTGAGGAGAAGGTGACGGCTGTCCATAGCACTTATGACAAAATCTGCCTTGAATCTGAAACGCTGGACAAGGTGAGATCTGATCTCCTGGAAGGGAGGCCGACCATGGGTGTCCTGGCGATGATAGCATGCTCCAGAGGCTGGCAGGACACCCTGATTTCGTCCAAGGAGAAGAAAGCTGCTGGCTCCCCAGAATCAGTGGAAGCAGGCCCATGAGCAACCAGCGGCAGAGCAGGCGGCTTGATGGACTGCAGCACAATCTGGGCAAAAGAGAGGGGCGCAGCAGGAGGGGGCACAGGGGCGGGGTGCATACCTAGGCAAGGGATAGCACCAAGGGCAGGAGCAGCAGGGGTGGCCATAGGAGAAGCCCAGGGCGACCCCACAGGAAGGCCAGGCACTGCTGAAAGAGCAGGAGAAATTGCAGACGGCAGGGAGGAGGCAGCGGGAGGCGCAGGCTGCACCCCAATGGCGGGGCCAGAGCAGACACCACCAGGGAGCACCCCAGCAGGAGGGCGGCCATGGGCATCTGACCAAGGCGCAGCAGCAGTAGAGGGAGCAGCAGAACCCAGCAGAGGGGGGGCAGGCTGGACAAGGGAGGGGGAGGCGCAGCCCCCCCCCCCCCCCCCCCGAGCCAGCCATGGGAGGGCAGAGCCCAGCAGGGGGGAGGGGTGACCAGAGCTTCTCTCTCTAGGAAAACCCAGAGAGAGAAGATTGGCGAGAAAATTACACAACTTTGTTATTCCTACAGAATTTAAAAATACTTTGAAAGTCATCTGCTCGTTGCAGAACTACGTGAAGGAGAGAGATCAAATAAGATTTCGTGATTGCTATAGGGTCATGATGAGGACAACCCTTTTTGCTCATTTTATTGAAAGCAATCATCGAGCCATATTCAAGATGACTCTCATAGAAGATATTGCTCATACCTTTAAGAGTGCAAGTAATTTTCAGATAGGCGAGAAGACACTTACATTTACTGTGGAAGATGTCGCCGTGATTTTGGGGTTGCCATGGGCTGAGGGTCCCACATTATTCTTCTCCAATTAAGTTGTCAAAGTTGCACCATCAGTTTGGGGCCAAGCTAAGTTTTGATCGGAAGGTGGTGACAAAACTTATCCGACAACTAGGAGAATCATATGATTCTTGTGATGTTGAAGACACGACATGACTGTGGATTGTTTTGCTATTATCAACTTTTCTATGCCCACAGTCTTCCCCATCTTGTCCACCTAAATACTTATTTGTTTGGACAACATTGACGAGATTGGCCGTTATAATTGGGCGGCTGCAGTCACAAAGATGACATTGCATAAATTTGATGACTTTGTGACTGTAGTTCGTGAGAAGAGATCTGGCCGGAACACAACTCCCAAGAGAAGGATAGCTGGGAGAGAGCATGGGAGTGCCTACATTTTTGGCTGTTCGGCTGCTCTGGTTGTAAGTTTTTATAAAATATTTTTAGGTTTTGTCATCATTCTTGTATAATTTAAATAAAACAAACCAATGGTCCATACAGGTGTGGTTCTTAGAGCACACACGAGTGCGGCAGCCATTTGACCGAGAAGCAATTCCCCGTCTATTTTATATGGGGATCTGTTTTGGAAAAGAAGCTATCGTTCTCTATTGATTCTCTACAGGGGCAACAGGTAATCCACAAATGGAAGCTCCATACTTTAAATTTATGTAATAAATTGTTTTCTGACTTTTTTAAAAAAATGATGCTTACAGATAATTAAGCATTTAAAGCTAGCAACAAATGAGAAGACAGCCATTACAGGGTTAGCCAAGAAAAAATGCATGTGCAATCTGAGGGCGTGGCTGCTCCCCCGCATCCTACTCTTATGGGCCCTCTTCAAGGTATTGGGGATGAAATCAGGTTACTTTCTGAAAGACTTCAACAGTCTAGGTCGTCTGATGAAGCCCATTTTGAAGCATTGACAACTGTTGTAACCATGGGGTTCAACAAAATAGAGAAGTTGATATGTTCGGCCTCCATGGCACAAGACAAACCTACATTTGGTACAGATGAAGAAAAGTTCTTTCTCCACCCCACTATCACTCACTCCTGCGCCTGCTGCCCCTGCTTATGGTGATGCATATGCATCCGTTATGATCTTGGAACAGGGGATCATTGCACCTGATCCAGTAAGTGCGGTCCCTACCACCGCACTGATTAGCTCGACATCCCTAATAAAGAATATCAAGTGTCGGGATGATCGACAGCCTGGAATGTATGACCAATCACCATTCAGAAGGCTGGATAAGGCTCCCAAAAAACAAACAACATATCAGCGAAAGAAAGGGAAGAAGGTACATGTAAGCTACATTATTTGATGTCGTGCATTAGTCATTTATATTTCTTTGTTTTCTAATTTATCTTTACATGATTTATGTTGGAGGCAATGAGCAAGCTTCCCAGGTTTTATAAGGAATGGACATGCAAATCTGAAGCTAGTGAGAGGCAGAGAACATTAGTAGAGGCCTTCCTTGCTGAGGAGGGATATGTTGACCACAAGTAAATAACTTCTTGGACAATACAATTTATTTATTGGCTTCAATTTTCATAATATAAACTAGACTTCATTTCTGCTTGTCATACATTTCAGTCAAATGTCTTGACCTTCACTAATAATTGTTCGTTGAAGTGGTCACATATTTGGGATATACTATGGGGCAATATGACGGATGCTGAGGTAAATACTGGCCATTGCATGAACAATACCCTGAATTCCATTGTCCATTAATTTTCCTAAATTCTTCTTCTCTATTATTTTTGGTAGTTGCAGGTTATTGACATGTCATACATGTCATGAAAGAGAGACAAAGAGATCAGGAAGCCCTTATCCCAAATTTGTACCACCGATGGGAATTCTTTGGTACCATTTTCTGCTCATGGATTATGCTTACAGATGGCTCTAATGATGACAGGGGCCACAAACTGCATACTTCCCTTGGGCATGAAAAACTAGGATGCCATTGTCAGATTTTCAATTCTTGTTCTTTGTTGTCCATGTATCGAGCCATTGGTTTCTAATTAGTCTACAAGTGGAGCTGGGCCGCATCGTAGTCTACAATTCCTGCAGAGGACATGCAACTTATGACACATGCGCTAGGAATTGGGTATGCCCAACTAACTTTGCAGTGCAGTCGGTTATAAACATTATGAATTAATTACATTCTTTGTTTTATTGTTTACAGGAAGCAATTCTCAAATCATATATCCGATACGAATGCTACAGAAATGCTGATGAATTTCAGTTAATATTTGATGAGAAATGTCCTCCACAACCAAATTCTAGCATGAATTGCGCTATGTACTGTCTCATGTACGTAGACCGCCTAACGAAGAAGTAGGAATTATGTTGGGACTTCACTGACAATGATGTCAAGAATTTCGGCTCCAACTAGTTTGTGATTTTTTGTCAATGTCATTAAACAATGTATGAACAACGTATGAATGGTGTTGTTACATTTTCATTTCAATTTGTGTGGGAATGAGGTTGTAAAAGGATGCTTTTGTAATTACAGGTGCACATTTTATATGACAATTAAATGTTAAGGCCCTCTAGGAAGTGTTCCACATGTGCTATCCATTTTTGTTTAATGATGTATGTTCAGTGATATGTGATGTATGTGTGGAAGTTGGGCTCAAAAAAATTCATGTTTGGAGTCAAAATAGAGGTGATGGACTTCAAAATAAGTTGTTGGACTCCAAACTGTGCAGCAGTTGGGCTCTATTGATTTTTGATATTTCATGTTTTATATGTGCAATGGTGGTGTATGTGCATAAGTTGGGCTCAAAAAAAAAAGGGCCATCATAACAAAAAAAATAATTGAAACTCTAGTGGTGGTGTATGTGCAGAAGTTGGGCTCCAAAATACTCGTGTTTGGAGTGAAGACAGCTACAATGGACTTCAAAATAAGCGAATAGACTCCAAACTATGCAGCAGTGGGCTCCAAAGTGCCCAGTCTTGGGAACCTCCATTGGTTTTTGATATTCATGTTTTGTATTTAATAAATAACTTGTACATAAATACCAGTGACACTCTTGGAGCCCAAAATTGCCATTTGGACGCCAACATGTTTTAAAGGAAGGGCCATCATATATATATATATATATGAAGGGCCTTAGTGGTGATGTATGTGCAGAAGTTGGGCTCCAAAATACTCATGTTTGGAGTGAAAACAGCTACAATGGACTTCAAAATAAGCTAATAGACTCCAAACTGTGCAGCAGTGGGATCCAAAGTGCCCAGTCTTGGTAAACTCCATTGGTTTTTCATATTTCATGTTTTGTATTTAATAAATTACTTGTTCAAAAATATCAGTGACACTCTTTGAACCCAAAATTGTCAAGAGACAACTACATGTCCCAAAGGAGAGCCATCATAACCAAAAAAAAAAAAAAAAAATGAAACTTCAGTGGTGTAGTTGTATGTACATAAGTTGGGCTCCAAAATACACAGGTTTGGAGTCAAAACAGCAAAGTAAGACTTCAAAATATAACAACATTCAGAAGGCGGGCCATAGTTGTCGAAAACTAGTGGATGGTTGTCGACATGTGCTGTTCCACCTAGAAACACATTCTTGAGGTGGGCCTTAGTTGTCGACAACCAGTTTGTGGTTGTCGACAGGTATTGTTGACTCCATGTAATTTGTCAAGCTCCTGTCGACAGCCAGAACTTGTCAGTCGATAGCTATGCCTTCACAGACACCAGGCTTTGAAGCATGTGTGCATCTGTCGACAGCTAGACACAATATCTGTCCTCCCCGAAATCCCTATTTTTAGTCTGTGTGCATCTGTCGACAGCCCCCTCTCTGCTGTCGACAGCTAGACACAGTATCTGACCACCCTGAACTCCCTATTTTCAGTATGTGTGCATCTGTCGACAGCTAGCATCCAAGCTGTCGACAGCTATGAATTGCCTGAGCCCTGTATTTCAAAATACTCTGCATCTGTCGACAGGCTAAAATTAGCTGTCGACAGATGCATGTCAAATGAAGCTGGCTAAAGCCTGTTTGTGCATGTCGACAGCTGCACGGGAACCTGTCGACAGTCGGTGGCCAGGGCTGTTCAGTGGCCCAAGCGGTGCGCCTTTTTGGGCCAGATTTTATGGGTCCCTTCCATTTTAAACTCTTTCCAAAAGTCTTTAAAAGGGAACCCACGCCTCCTCCTCATTTCCACACTTCAAAAACACCCGCTCCTTTTTCTGTAAACCACAACCTCCCTTCTCCAGAGCGCCAACCCTAGATCATGGTTCTTCCTGGTTCTTCTACTCTTCCTGTCTCTTTCTCTCTTCAGAGATCCTCCACTCCGACCTCCTTTCCTCATGGCTCCCAAGGGCAAACGTGTTGCTTCCCGTCCGTCATCCATCTCGCAAGCAGCGGCGAAGGCTCCGTGGCTCCTGCAGAGCGCCGAACCAAGCATCGGGACGACCGTCTGCCGGAGCTTATCGTCCCTCCAAATCTGCAACTCCATTGGTTCATGGCTCCTTCACAAAGTTCGTGCAACCACGCTATGCGGATTTTGTCTCTCTTGAGAAACATGTTCCCCAGTCTTCAGCACCTTTTTGACGTTCAGGGCTGGACCACCTTCTCGTACTCCCACAAGCGGTACTCTCCAACCGCTATGACAGAGTTCTACAATAATCTGGGGATGTCAGATTCTGGCCATCTCTACACCACGGTAAAAGGCACTCCCTTCCACATCACACCTAATCTTCTCACTCGTGCCTTTCAAATCCCCAACTTTGGCATTGATGTTCTGATCAATCACCCTCCTGCATCAGACTATTACATCCTCATCACATTGCAACCATATGATTCTACCATAGATCGTATGAAATTGAATGCCAATTCCTTCCCTCCTCTTCATCGTCTCATTCATCACATCTTCACCACAATCATTGTGCCAAAGGATGGCAGCCGGGAACTTGTGACCGAGGTTCACAAATCCCTTTTCTACTCCTTCCTCAATGGTGAGCAAGTAAATATACCTATTCTAATGATTGACCTCATCAGGCAATGCTTCCGTAACTGCAAGAGGTCAATGTCGTATGCTTGCCCCATTACCTCTCTCCTTCTATTCATTGGCATCCACATTCCTGAAGAAGAGATGGTTAATCTCAAATCCCGTAGCTCTTTTGATCTTACTGCCGCCCATAGGATGGGCTACAAGCTTATTGATGGGAGAGTTACAAGGGAACTAAAGGGGAAGGAGCAGGCAGTCGAAGAAGAGTCTGATGAAGATGAATCAAGTGATGAAGGCTCCCAAGCTGAGCCAATGGATGCTCAGGGAGTTGATGAAGATGCTACTGAAGACAAACCACCAGAGCCTCAAGAACCGTCTCTTAGAGATTTCCTCACTACTCAGTTGGCCCAAATGCAACAACAGATCACCACTGGTTTTACACATATCAATGCCTGGTTTGATCACGTTGATACAAAGATGGATGCATTGGCTGACACTCATGTGCAAATTCAGGATAAGCTTACCAGGCTCTCCACAGAGCTTCAGGGATCAGTCATCCCCCTGCTCTGGGGAATGACGATGTCTAGAGAGTCTAGGACTCAATCTGGGGTATCTAGTTCCACTTCTTCCTAGGTTTGGGTCATATGATTGTGTCTTAGTTTGCTATGTCAATCTTGTAATTTCTCTTCTTTTGCTTTTCTTAATGTGAAGGTCATGTCATGCAACTCTTTTGTAACTGTGTACTGAATGATTAATGAATGACATTCACAGTTATTTGCCTAATTAATGATTAATGAATGACATTCACAGTTATTTGCCTAATTTCTATTCATGAGTGCATGGCTTATTGCCTAATTTCTATTCATGAGTGCTTGAAAATTTTGTGCTTGCCAATACTTTTTTCACAAACTAATGTTTTGAATGAACATTGTAGAAATTGACAAGAGACAAGTACATGTCCAAAAGGAAGGGTCATCATAACCCAAAAGGAAGGGTCCAAAAGGAAGGGTCATGATGTAGTACCCCGAAAAATCATTAATTAAACATTATGGATAAATCGAAATTTTATCAATTAATAAATTCAACCAGTAAAAAGGTACGCATTATTATCACATGCGTATAAACCCATATAAAAATTCGTAAAAATAATAATTATACTTTAAATAATATTCTCTAATGACATCATGAAAATTGGGGCATAGAAAAATCGTTTGGACTTAGTTTAGAAGTTATGCGACTTATTAGCGTAATTAAGAAATAAGTCGAAGAATCCATTATTTTATGATCCAAAGTGGATTATAAATTAAAATAACATGTGGGTAGACTTTAAATAATATGAGATGATAGCCCATTATGATATTTGGACCAATGGACAATCTTGGCCCATGAATAAATCTCTAATAAAAGGATAATAAAAATCCAATAAGTAAAGTAAGAATGTGGGATGTACAATTTAGCCCAAATGAAGAAGATTAGAAATACTGGCATGAATAATCTTGAATTGAATTAAGAATTTGAAATTACTTGAATAAATGAGATAAATTGATTTAATTAAATAAAAGGAGAATAAATAGAAATTAAATGAAATAAAAGGAATTTAATGAAAACACATTAAGCTAAATTAGTAGTGGGTTAAACAAATGGTCCAAACCAAATAGATTGGGCCCAATAGGATGAAGCCCATCTTGGGAGGAGATGTAATTAAGAGAAATCGTATCTAATTAATTAATAAATGGAAAAGGGTCAAATTAACTATTAAAACAAGTCATACTATCCTAAAAAGAGTCTTATACTTACCCTAAACTTTAACCCACGAAATGGATCCCTTCCCAACTCTATTAGATGGATAAATAAGAGAAAGTGGGAGATAAAGAAGGAAATTCAGAGTTTAATGGAAGGGATGACTCTTATAATGGCTAGGACTCCTATAGTTAGTCATATACACCAAAAACTCATCCCTAGCAACCATTTTCGTGGTTAGAACTCTAGAGAACGAGGAGAAGGGCTGGAGACAAAGGAGCAAGGAGGAGGAGGCTAGAACAAGGAGGAGTTTTTCTATTTTCGTCATCAAACTAGGGTTTTCTTACTCCACGAAAAAGGTAGGCAATCTCTCAAGCAAAAATCGTGTAAAAATTATCCTAGGTAGCCTTGATGTACCTCTTCAAAAGCCCTATATTTCGTTGTATTCCGCTCATCCATTTGGGCGAATTTAATTCGTGAAACTCTACTGTTACCATGAACTGAAATCTTATGTTTTCTCTAATTCCCAACATGTACTTGCTCTCATGCCATGATAAAATTCTCATATATACTGCATCTTATTATCTTTCAAACGCCCCTAGTCTTGCTCGATTTCGATCTCCCATGAGGGAGAATTAAATCTTTGAATCCCTATCTATTGCTTGTACCCGACTCTTCAAGTTTACCTATAAACTCCGTGCATACTTGATCCCATACCATGAGAAAATTCTCTAAAATACTACTTCGTGTTAGCTTTCGAACGCCCCTAGTTTCGTAATTTTCATTATGTATTCATCTCTGATTAATTCATTGAACCCTGACTGTGCCTGTTTAGGTCGTCAGAATGTAACATGTTCAAAGCATGGTTAAATCTTGTCTAATTTCAAATTAATAGATCTATGTGTCTACTTTCGTTTAAAGCTAGTTTCGTGATTTTTGGATGACCCTGTGATTTTATATGGAATTTACAAGTACCCTGTATCACACAGGAACTGCCCTGGGAAAAAGGGTCGGACCTTCTAGTATCGCGACGGCGCAACCCGCCGCGATACCATTCGGGTCGCGCCCTCTCTTCATGTCGCGTTGAGAACGCGGTGGCCTAACTCGTCGCGTTCCCAACCCCCGAACCGGGCCAGGCCGGCTGGTTCGCCCGTCGCACTAGGCCGCCCCGTCGCGACCTGGACCACGACGGGAACCCCCGTCGCGATGATCTCTTGAACGCGACTGAGCTACCCGTCGCGACTTGATCGCGACACGTCACCTTGTCGCCTCTTTACAATTTCGGCCAAAACCTTTAATTACACTTATATCCCTGCTTTAAATGTCATCTAACCCTTGTACAAGTTAAACCATGTGCTGTTAAGCTCAATAATGACATGAATATTTTATTTGATAATATTTAAATAATTCTTATTAATTAAAAGCCGTGAGCACAATTTAATCTATTCTCATGATTTCTTTACACTTGCACACTAAACATTGTTTATTGCCATTTGACCCTATTAAATTACTCAATAATATATCTGGTAATTAAGTGAAATTAATTACCTAATTTTCCTATTATTTAAATGACACATGTCTTCGTTTTATTCGCGTGATTTGTACACCGTTATCACGTCCCTCTGCCTTCGAGCACTCGAGGCAAGACGGACAACGTTTCATTACATACTTTCTCTTGACTTGGACCACCTCTCCATCAGGAATACTCTCGACTGGACCAGGGACTCCTTGTCAAGGCCTCCGTAAGTCTTCTTGGCTTTGGCGCACGTTCTTAGCCGACGAGCTGGTTGTACCTTTAAATCATGTTACACTTTTAGGGATCAGTACGATCCAATCGGTTTTAGTGAGATCTCTCTTATCTTGTGATCACGCCGGACCACCTGGCCAGTGTTCTTAGCATGGCTAGTGGGCGGTGGTGACCTCTTCTACCAGACTGCCGGTACCCGACCTAGTGTTGTGCAACCGTTACAATCGTGGTTTATCGTTGTTTTACGATTATACCCCTATCTCATCTACTATCCTTGTACTCTCATCTATTCACGTTCACTCTACTATCTTGTATATTCATCTAGTACTCTCTTGAGACTCTTGAGCTGTTGTGGCTCCCAATGCGTGTACTATACATGACTGTCTAGCGCCATAATATGGGTCCAGTGACCCTATTGACTCGATTGCATAATTGTGCAGGCACGGAGAGTGTCCGAGGGGCTCCAATCTAGTCCTGGGGGCAGAGAGCCATCCGAAAATACCTGTAGGGGCTATTGACGGTGTTCTGCATTGCACCGGTTCTGACTATCTCGACATTGGCTAGACATCTAACTGTTATACTATTAGTCTGAGGAGTTCAGACATACTGTACCATTTCGGTGCTATTATTGTGCTAGCACTGACTGTTATAACATTAGTCTGACGAGTGTCAGACGAAATGTACTATCATTAAACGGCTACTGTCCTAAAGTGACTATTGTCGTACTCGACTAGTGCACGTGGTGCAATCATACACGTTATCTCATTACATGTTATCTCTTTACACGTTATCTCATTACATGTTATCTCTTTACACGTTATCTCATTACATGTATCTCTTTACACGCTATCTCTTTACATGCAATCTCATTACACGCTATCTTGATATACAAGCTATCTCGTTACACGCCACCTTGATACAAACTATCCTATTACATGTCATTTTGATACACGCTATCTTGTTATATGGTCTTTTCTCTATCATTCTAGTTGTGCAATTTTGTGAAGTGTATTATCGTTCACATGTTATCGCATGCTATCATTCCAGTATGCCATCAATCTCTATCTTGTATTATTACTCTTGACTATACATGATCGTTCTCTCTAGTTAACTTACGTTACAAGACATTAATCACTTAAAGCATGCTTGTTTACACGAGATATTAAGTCCTACTGAGCGTTATCGCTCACCCTTCGTTATTTGTTATTGTGTTTTCAGGTAAGTCAGATGATGACTTTACACACATCAATGGGATTGGACTGGAGTGATGAGCGTCCTGGAGTCATAGCGATGGATTGTCCCCAGTACCCTAGAGTTAGTTTAGTTAGTTGTTTAGTTATCATTTTCAAATGTAATGAAGTCATTGAGCCCTATGTTTTGGCTCTGAATCAGTGGTTGTAATAGTTTAGAAGAAATATAAATAAAATGATGAGTTTTATTGCAATTATTGTTCATTAGTTGCTCTGATATATGCGAATGTATGCGCAATTTACGTTACCATACACGTTGTTCATGCCTCCCCGATTTCTTCCGCTGCTAAATTGGCAGGACATGACACATGATAACCCAAAATAAAAAATAAAAATCCAATGGTGATGTACTCCCAGCAATTGGGCGCCAAACTACTCAGGTTTAGAGTCAAAATAGTATTGATGGACTCCAAAATAGCCATTTGGACGCCAAGATGTGCAGCAGTTGGTCTCCAAACTACCCAGTTTTGGGAAACTTCATGGTTTTTATTATTTTATGATATATTTTTAATAAATGATTGTTTAAAAACATTAGTGATAGTTTTGGTACCAACTGTTCCCAAGGAAGAGTCATGATAAGACCAAAAAAAAAAATATTGAAAATCCAATGGTGATGTACTCCCAGCAGTGGGCTCCAAAATACTCAGGTTGGAGCCAAAATAGTATTGATGGACTCTAAAATAGCCATTTAGACTCCAAGATGTGCAACAGTTGGTCTCAAAACTACCTAGTTTTGGGAAACTTCATTGGTTTTTGTTATTTTATGATATATTTTTAATAAATAAATTATTCAAAAACATTAGTGATAGTCTTGTTACCAACTTGTTGCCAAAGGAAGGGTCATGATAAGACCAAAAAAAAAATTGAAAATCCAATGGTGATGTACTCCCAGCAGTTGGGCTCCAAAATACTCAGGTTGGAGCCAAAACAGTATTGATAGACTCCAAAATAGCCATTTGAACTACAATATGTCCAGCAGTTGGTCTCCAAACCACCCAGTTTTGGGAAACTTATTGGTTTTTGTTATTTTATGATATATTTTTATAAATAAATTGTTCAAAAACAATAGTGATAGTCTTGGCACCAAGATGTTGCCAAAGGAAATGTCATGATAAGACAAAAAAAAAAAAAAAACTGAAAATCCAATGGTGATGTACTCCCAGCAGTTAAGCTCCAAAATACTCAGGTTGGAGCCAAAACAGTATTGATGGACTCCAAAATAGCCATTTGAACTCCAAGATGTCCAGCAGTTGGTCTCCAAACTACCCAGTTTTGAGAAACTTCATTGGTTTTTGTTATTTTATGATATAGTTTTAATAAATGAATTGTTCAAAAACAATAGTGATAGTCATGGTACCAAGATGTTGCCAAAGGAAGGGTCATGATACGACAAAAAAAAAAAAAATTAAATCTAATGGTGATGTACTCCCAGCAGTTGGGCTCCAAAATACTCAGGTTGGAGCCAAAACAGTATTGATGGACTCCAAAATAGCCATTTGGACTCCAGTTTATGGGTCTTAGTTGTTGACAACCAGTTTGTGGTTATGGACAGGTAGTCTTGACACTAGGAATATCATTTCTCAAGGCGGGCCATAGTTGTCGACAACTAGTGGATGGTTGTCGACAATTACTCTTCCACCTAGAAAAAAAAAAGAAAATTTGAAAATCCAATGGTGATGTATGTGTAGAAGTTGGGCTCTAAATTACTCTGGTTTGGACTCAAAATAATGGTCATGGACTCCAAAATAGCCTTTTGGACGCAACATGTGCAGCAGTTGGGCTCCAAACTACCCAGTTTTGAGATACTTCATTGGTTTTTGATATTTTATGAATTATCTTTAATAAAAAGTTGTTTAAAAATATTAGTGATATTCTTGGAACTAAAATGTTGCCAAGAGACAAGTAAATGTCCCATTGCAAGAGTCAAGATAACCCAAAAAAAAGAAAATCTGAAAATCCAATGGTGATGTATGTCTAGAAGTTGGGCTCCAAAATACTCTGGTTTGGAGTCAAAATAATACTCATGGACTCCAAAATAGCCTTTTGGACGCCAACATGTGCAGCAGTTGGGCTCCAAACTACCCAGTTATGGGAAACTTCATTGGTTTTTGATATTTTATGAATTATTTTTAATAAAAAGTTGTTAAAAATATTAGTGATATTCTTGGAACCAAAATGTTGTCAAGAAACAAGTAAATGTCCCATAGCAAGGGTCATGATACCCAAAAAAAAGAAAACCTGAAAATCTAATTGTGATGTATGTCTAGAAGTTGGGCTCCAAAATACTCTGGTTTGGAGTCAAAATAATGGTCATGGACTCAAACATACCCTTTTAGACGCCAACATGTGCAGCAGTGGGCTCCAAACTACCCAGATTTGGGAAACTTCATTAGTTTTTGATATTTTATGAACTATTTTTAATAAAAAGTTGTTAAAAATATTAGTGACATTCTTGGAACCAAAATATTGGCAAGAGACAAGTAAATGTCCATAGCAAGAGTCATGATAACAAAAAAAAAAAAAACTGAAAATCCAATGGTGATGTATGTGTAGAAGTGGACTCCAAAATACTCTAGTTTGGAGTCAAAATAATACTTATGGACTCCAAAATAGCCTTTTGGACGCCAACATGTGCAGCAGTTGTGCTCCAAACAACCCAGTTATGGAAACTTCATTGGTTTTTGATATTTTATGAATTATCTTTAATAAAAAGTTGTTTAAAAATATTAGTGATATTCTTGGAACTAAAATGTTGCCAAGAGACAAGTAAATGTCCCATTGCAAGAGTCAAGATAACCCAAAAAAAAAAAGAAAATCTGAAAATCCAATGGTGATGTATGTCTAGAAGTTGGGCTCCAAAATACTCTGGTTTGGAGTCAAAATAATACTCATGGACTCCAAAATAGCCTTTTGGACGCCAACATGTGCAGCAGTTGGCTCCAAACTACCCAGTTATGGGAAACATCATGGTTTATGATATTTTATGAATTATTTTTAATAAATAAAGTTGTTTAAAAATATTAGTGATATTCTTGGAACCAAAATGTTGTCAAGAAACAAGTAAATGTCCCATAGCAAGGGTCATGATAACCCAAAAAAAAGAAAACCTGAAAATCTAATTGTGATGTATGTCTAGAAGTTGGGCTCCAAAATACTCTGGTTTGGAGTCAAAATAATGGTCATGGACTCAAACATACCCTTTTAGACGCCAACATGTGCAGCAGTTGGGCTCCAAACTACCCAGATTTGGGAAACTTCATTAGTTTTTGATATTTTATGAACTATTTTTAATAAAAAGTTGTTAAAAATATTAGTGACATTCTTGGAACCAAAATATTGGCAAGAGACAAGTAAATGTCCCATAGCAAGAGTCATGATAACAAAAAAAAAAAAAACTGAAAATCCAATGGTGATGTATGTGTAGAAGTTGGACTCCAAAATACTCTAGTTTGGAGTCAAAATAATACTTATGGACTCCAAAATAGCCTTTTGGACGCCAACATGTGCAGCAGTTGTGCTCCAAACAACCCAGTTATGGGAAACTTCATTGGTTTTTGATATTTTACGAATTATTTTTAATAAAAAGTTGTTTAAAAATATTAGTGACCTTCTTGGAACCAAAATGTTGCCAAGAGATAAGTAAATGTCCCATAACAAGGGTCATGATAAGCAAAAAAAAAAAAAAAAACCTGAAAATCCAATGGTGATGTATGTCTAGAAGTTGGGCTTCAAAATACTCTGGTTTTGAGTCAAAATAATGGTCATGGTGTAGCACCTTGGATTTTAAAATTCCAAATAAAATAAATTTTTATTCAAATAAATGAGATAAATTGAGTTAATTGGAAAAATGGGGAAATAAATGGAAACAAAGGGAATTAAAGGAATACCTATTAAGCTAAATTATTAAGGGGTTACTCTAATAACCCAAACCCAATGGAATGGGCCCAAATAGGGATAGCCCATCATAGGATGAGATTTAAATAAGTTAAATTCGTATCTAATTAATTAAATAAATAGTAAAGGGTTAAGATAAATGTTAAATAACCCATATATATCCTAAAAAGGAGTCCTACCCATATCCTAACCTTTGACCATGAAATTATCTCTCTTCCCTATCCATTAGGAGGATAAATGGTGAAAAAATAGGTATTAAATATGAATTTTCGAAATTAAAGGAGGAGAGAAGAGTTTGGAGTTGAATGGACTCTAATAGCAAGTTTAAACACCTCAAACTTCATCCCTAGCAACCCATTTTCGTGGCTGGAACCCTGGAGAACGAGGAGAAGAGCTGGAGACCAAGGAGCAAGGAAGGAGAAGGCTTGGAACAAGAAGGGTTTTCCATTTTCGTCACCAAACTAGGGTTTTCATCTCTTCCACGAAAGGTAGACAATCTCTCAATCTAAAATCGTGAAATAATTACCTTAGGTAGAGTTCATATACCTCTTCAAAAGCCCTATGGTTTCGTTGCATTCCACTCATCCATTTTGTTGAATTTAATTCGTGAATACCTGCTGTACCATGAACCCGAAATCTCATATTTTCTCTAATTCCCCGCATGTACTTGTTTTCATGCCATAATAAAATTCTCAGTTATACTAAATAATACTAGCTTTCAAACGCCCCTGGTCTTGCTTTATTTCAATCCTCTATGAGGAGAATTAAATCATTGAATCCCTGACTGTTGAATGCACTCGACTCTTCAAGTTTACCTTTAAACTTCGTGCATACTTGATATCCTGCCATGATAAAATTCTCTAAAATACCACATCTTGTTATCTTTCAAACGCCGCTAGTTTCAGAATTTTTCATCAAGTATTCATCTCTGATTAAATCATTGAAGCCAGACTGCGCCTGTTTAGGTTGACAGAATGTAGCATGTTCAAAGCATGCCTAAATCTTGTCAAATTTCAAATTAATCATGCATGATGAAATATCTATGTGTCTGCTTTCATTTGAAAATGGATTCGTGGTTTTTGGATCATCGTACGATTTATCATTGAATTGTTAAGTGAACTGCGTCAGGCAGACCCACTCTGGAAAAAGGGCAAAACCCCCTTCCAGGGCTAGGGCCACCTCCTGAGATCGCGACGGCGCGACATCGGGGTCCGACGCGTTGTGAACGCGGAGGGTCGACACGTCACGACCTGGCTGCCGGATCACCCCAGTATCTGGTTCACAAGAACGCGACCTGTACGAGCGATGCGACTTAAAGGCGATACTAGCCCATGCCGCGACCTTATTCCTGAACGCGCCGCCCTTCTTGTCGCAACTTGATCGCGCCAGTCCTTGGCGTCGCGACAGAAACAGAGCGGCCAGCATCCTGATTTTTCCTTTAACCCTGACACACATGTCTATTAATCATTGTTAAACCCAATTCAAGTTACTGTCATGAATGACTTCGAACTCATGATTGCTAATAAACATTATTACATTGATTTAAAAGCTTGGTGCACAATCCATCTTGCTCCTTGATTTCATACACTTGCACACACACTTAACCATCATGTTTCCCTTAAACTTTAGTAAATTACTCCATAATGTATCTGGTAATTAAGTGAAATTAATTACATAATTTTCCTATTATTTAAATGACACATGTCTTCGTTTTATTCGCATGATTTGTACACCGTTACCGCTTCCCTCGGCCTTCGAGCACTCGAGGCACGACGGACCCGTTTTCTACACACTTTCTCTTGACTTGGACCACCTCTCCACTGGGAATACTCTCGACTGAACTAGGGACTCCTTGTCAAGACCTCCGTAAGTCTTCTTGGCTTTGGCGCACGTCCTTAGTCAACGAGCTGGTTGTACCCCAAACCCGTTACTTCTTAGGGATCAGTACAATCTAACCTTAGTATATTCCTTCTCATCTTGATTCACACCGACCACCTGACCCGTGTTACATAGCACAGCTAAGGGACGGTTGTGACTTCTACCAGACTGCCGGCACCCGACCTGGTGTTGTGCAACCGTTACTATCAGATTTTTACGTGTTTTACGGAATTGTCCCTATCTCATCTAATGTCCATATCTTCTCATCTGTTCACGTTCTCTCTACACTCTCATCTATCTCGTCTAGTACTCTCATCTATCGCTTGGTACTCTATTGGCCATCCGTGTGATTGTCTAAGATAAAAGAAATGACTAATGCCAGCGCAATAGGGCCCGATCAGGTCCTAGGAGGAGCGCCCGAAAAGTGCCAGTACCCATGGGTGTTAAAATGATCATAGGATGTGTTACGGCATGCATCCAGCGCCAGTTTACTATCTAGATTAATCTATGACAATCAAAAGTGCTATCTCTACAAGTGCAAGCGTGATCGTTACTAGTGCACCGTTGTGCAGTTTACATGTTATATTGTTACATGGCCATTCTATTGTCGTTCTCGTTGTACTATTTTTCCTGTGCCAGTTGTAATTGTTTTCTCGTTACCGTGACATGCTCTACATGACTTTACTCTCTAGTTAACCCGCCTTTAAAACATTAACTATTTAAAGCATGCTTGTGTTCATGAGATATTAAGTCCTACTGGGCGTTATTCGCTCATCCTGCATATTTATTTAATGTGTTCAGGTGAGTCGGATGGAGACGACCACACATACGAGGACAGGACTGAGGGAGATGCTCAGGAGTGACCATTTCAGCCATCGATGCTATCTAGTAGTAGTTAGTATAGTTATGAGTCAGTTAGTCATGATGTAATAGTTTGAGTTTGAATAAAGTACTCGGGGCCCTAGTTCTGGCTCTGATACGTTAATGTATTAGTCAGTTTGTGAAGATGATGAGTTATTAGTGAATGTAATGGAGATTGTTGAATTATAAATGAAATATGAGGCTGTTTGGTATTATTTCCATTTGTGTAATGGTTTGTCTTTTATTCCTCGCTCTGTACTATTTAATAACTGTAATCCCGCTCCGATATTCCGCGTCAGGGCGTTACACATGGACTCTAAAATAGCCTTTTGGATGCCAACATGTGCAGCAGTTGGGCTCCAAACTACCCAATTTTTGGAAACTTCATTGATTTTTGATATTTTATGAATTATTTTTAATAAATAAAGTTGTTTAAAAATATTAGTGACATTCTTGGAACCAAAATATTGCCAAGAGACAAGTAAATGTCCCATAGCAAGGGTCATGATAACAAAAAAAAAAGAAAACATGAAAATCTAATAGTGATGTATGTCTAGAAGTTGGGCTCCAAAATACTTCTGTTTGGAGTCAAAATAATGGTCATGAACTCCAAAATAGCCTTTTGGACACCAACATGTGCAGCAGTTGGGCTCCAAACTACCTAGTTTTGGGAAACTTCATTGGTTTTTGATATTTTATAAATTATTTTTAATAAAAACGTGTTAAAAATATTAGTGACATTCTTGGAACCAATATGTTGCCAAGAGACAAGTAAATGTCCTATAGCAAGGGTCATGATAACCCAAAAAAAAAATCTAAAAATCCAATGGTGATGTATGTGTAGAAGTTGGGCTCCAAAATACTCTGGTTTGGAGTCAAAAAATTTTCATGGACTCCAAAATAGCCTTTTAGACGCCAACATGTGCAGCAGTTGGGCTCTAAACTACCAAGTTATGGAAAACTTCATTGGTTTTTGATGTTTTACGAATTATTTTTAATAAATAAAGTTGTTTAAAAATATTAGTGACATTTTTGGAACCAAAATGTTGTCAAGAGACAAGTAAATGTCCCATAGCAAGGGTCATGATAATCCAAAAAAAAAAAGAAAACTTGAAAATCCAATGGTGATGTATGTGTAGAAGTTGGGCTCCAAAATACTCTGGCTTGGAGTCAAAATAATGATCACGGACTCCAAAATAGTCTTTTGGACGCCAACATGTGCAGGAGTTGGGCTCCAAACTACCCTGTTATGGGAAACTTCATTGGTTTTTGATATTTACGATTTATTTTTAATAAAAAAAGTTGTTTAAAAATATTAGTGACATTCTTGGAACTAAAATTGCATGTCATGAGAACCCAAAATTGCATTCATTTAAAGTATCATTGACATTCACACTCATCACTTCTATAAACACTTCTACTATATTCACACTCGCAAATGTGCATGTAACATGAAGGCAACATTTAACCTTCATTGTGTTCACTGTGTTGCAAAAAAAGAAAAATCTGGGACATAGGTTTCTCTAACTTCATTTAAAAGCTGGCCTTCATGTAGTGGGTGATATTGTTCATCTACTGGTTGTTCCACTTGTCGACCAACAACCAATCTTTGTGCTTTGCTCCTCTTCCTTATCTTCTCAATAGCTGATTTAATTCTTTTCTCACGTCTCCTCCCCTTTGTCACAACTCTCGGGGGATCATGGACTACTGTTGACTCTGTGAATGCCTTCGATGTTGGTCTTTTCATAGGCAACATGGTGTCTCTCACTTTTTCCATAAGTCTAGGCATTTCCCCCAAAGCAATGTCAAATGCTTCCTCTGACCTTGATGCTGCCTCAGCAATCTTCATGAATCTATAAATTAGAGTAGAGTACCTTGAAGATATTGAAGTACGAGATTCATTATCAGGTCAACTCTCATTACTTGCATCCCGATATCGCATATCCTTTCGCCAATGGCTTAAGAAATATTTTTCTGGGATCTCTGTGACACCAGAGAATTGAAATGCCAATATAGCATGCCTACATAAGTGGCCTTTAAATGTAAAGCTTCGGCAGCCACATTCCACCTCTTGTTCTCCTTTCTATAACACATCATACTCTCTCATGAATTGCTTCAATATGCCTTTCATAGGACCTGACTGTCAGTGCCAATGTGTTTCCTTGTAGATCAACCTTGATGGGATGACATGCAGCAACCTCAATTAATTCTTGTTGAAACTTTTGGAATATTGCATGAGTGTAGATGTCAGCAGCTTGCTTCTTATAGGGGGAGCTTGTTTTCAAGTAAGCTTCTGTCTCCCATGATTTAACATCAGCTTGGTTCTCAGCATCAAATCGTCGTTCAATTGCAACTGCATATTTTGATGCAAATTCAGATAATGTTGTTTTGGTCGTTACGAAACCATCAAAAAAGTGATTAATATTCTCACTCCTTTGACTAGTTGACATCCCTGCACAGTACAAGAGTAATAGGAAGTTAATACATGGGCAACTAGTTAAACAATAAAAAAAACTTGCCAAAAAGAACTGAAGTACTTAACCAGCAAAAAATGTGTCTTTTAAGAAGACTGGATCCCACTTAGCTCGGCAATCATATAATCCTTTTAGCCACTCATTTTCTCTAGCTGATGCATAATTGCCCATCATCTTCTCCCACCTTTCATTGAACTGAAGGGGCGATATCGAGTCATAGATGCATTCATCAAAATCAGACATAAAGTTTGGATGAGCATTACATATGTGACCAATTTTTTCTGGTATCTTTTTAAATATATTTCATAAGCAAAATCGATGTCTGGTATTAGGAAAGACTTGAGCAATAGCTGCTTCCATGGCTTTGTCCTGGTCAGTAATGATTGCATTTGGATGCACACCACCATTAGCTTTCATCCAACAATTAAACACCCATATAAAGCTTTCAATCCTTTCATTGCTTAGTAAGGCACAAACGAGAAGAATGGATTGACCGTGATGATTGACTCCCACGAATAGAACAAAGGGCATTTGATATGTATTTGTCAAGTATGTTGTGTCGACGCATATGACATCAGAGAAATACGAACATGCTGTCATTGACCTACCGTCTATTCAAAACACATGTCTCAAAGTATCATTATCATTTACCTCCATTGTGTAGTAGAAGGTGGGGTTGGTAGCTTGCATTGCCTCAAAATGTGACAGCATTGTCTTCGCATCACCTTCTTTCAATTGGGTTTGTTTTTCACATTCAATAAAGTTCTTACAATCCTTCTCCATGAAATCTAGTTGTCTAATCCCACCTTTTCTCTTTGCCATGCATGATACAATCTTCGATGTTGAAATCCCGGCACTTCGCATGTTTACCATTTCGGCCTTCTCTGGAGTGCAAATATGTCGATGGGATCGCAAGTACACCACCGATAATAGATTTAAGGAGTGGTTATGCTTCAGTCGTACATCATACAAAATGTATTTCATGGCACAACTATCTCTTCTCACCTTCAGACTTGCTGGGCATCTGATTTTCGATGTGTCACGATGTAATTTTGCATTTGGATCTTGCCTACTTTCACCACTTCTATGACATGTGAATTTTTTGAAAATGTACACACCATTCACAAATTTGCTATCCCGACTTGCTATACCAAATCCTTCTTTCTTTGCATAATTATTGTAGAACTTTCTCACATCATCAATACATTCAAACTCCATCACGTCACAAGGTTCTGCTATAAGTTCGGCTTCTGGGATCTTTTGCTTCTCCTTTGTTGGAGTCTTCACCACATCATTCCCACATTCGAGTTGCACATTACCTATGATGACCACATATACGTTAGTCTTCAAAAGTTAAAATCAAGCAAAAAAAATGTACAGATAGGCCATGTCAATTAAGTTTGTAATTTATTCTCCAAAAAGTCAGTCTTTTTATTGAAAGTCCTTAGAATTATTTCTTATTAATCATTATATACAGTGGGGTCTTTAGAACCTCCAATTATCCTACAACATGAAGGAATAGAAGAAAAATATGTTAGAAGTTGTAAATTAAGTACCATTAACATTACACGCCAAATATCTAAAGTAGGCTCCAAAATACTATGCCGAGGCAGCAAGCAAATAAATTTAAATGTTAATTAGTGATCATTATACACAATGAAGTCTTTAGAACCCTTAACTATCCTACACCATGAAGGAATTAGTCTCCAATTTTTTTAGATAAATTAAGTACACAGTTTAGGCACCAATTGGATTTCAGCTCCAGAAGTCACAGATAAGTGCCAATTAAGTATGTTAGCCTCCAAAACTTTTGAAAAAATTAATTAAATTAATAGTGTAGGATCAAAATATTAATCCGCACATTAGACACCAAATATAAAGTTAGGCTCTAATATTTTGGTCAATATACAAAGCAAAGTTGAAATTTTGGACTTACAAGCAACTTCCTTATCTGCAAAACAGTCATCCTCTTTTGTTCAATATTCTGACAGGCCTTTTTATTGGAACTTCTGTGAAGAAAATGTATATATAATTCTTCAGAAAAATTGTCCTGTTCCCAAACTCGTTGAGGAAAACATTCCAAAATACAGATGGAAAAATATAATTTGATTGAATTAGTTTTACTAACCAGACGCATCTTCTTGAACATGGAATACATGCCCAGACTTCCTCTGCTCACCATCAGGATTTTCCTTCCTCTGCTCACCATCACAGCTAGCCTTCCTCTGCTCACTATCACAGCAGCTGGCCTTCCTCTGCTCACCATGATAGCTACTTGTCTCGCCTTTTGATTCCATTGATGGTGTATGTGAGGAAAGAAATAAATGTTGGCCCTTTTGGTACGGCAGCTACCTATCTAGAGGGGGGGTGAATAGATTTTCTGCACAAAGAAAATTATCACTTGAAAGTTTGGTTAGTATTAGTGTGATAATGACTAGCAGTGTGGAAGCAAACAAACAATCACACAAAGGACACAGGAAATTAACCTGGTTCGGCCCTTCCCACATGAAAGTCCTACATCCAGTCCCCAAGCAACTTCATGGGATTTTACTAACTGGGGTACAATCCCCCCAAGGATATACAACCCCCAGCTCCCTACTGGTCCTCTTTCTTTTCGAGTAGGAAGGATACTCACTTCTATTACATGTCAAGAAGCCAACCTCGTGGTACAAACCCCGGTGCAGTTCTGCTAGACACAAACCCCTAGTTGGGTTCTACACTAAGTACAGTCCCTTAGCTGGACAACTCTTCACACAAGAAGAGACACACTATATACAGTCCTACAGCTAGACAAGGATCTTTCTTGAAAAGAAAGAACACTGCTGAGAGTTGGAATAGATGAAAACCAACTAAAAGAAACTCTCAGCTAAAAGACTCTCTCCCCAAAATTACAATCAGCTCAGAGAGAGTATGAAGAGAGAAAAGAAAGCTTGAAGATGCTTGAATGCTTCAGACACTTTTGCTTGCTTCTTCTTGGCTCAGGCTCTTTCTCTCTTTCGTTGAGTGTGTGGCGTTCAGGTTCCTCACTGATTGTACACTCCTTCAAAGATATTCAGGAAAGCTCTGTGTTTCTTCTTCAACCTTGCTTCATCTTTTATATGAACAGCTTTGAATAGATCCATTTGAAGAGATCTGTTGGAGTTCTAGCCATTGCTCATCTTCTCTTTCTTCTGATATATTTTGAGGTCTACGAGGTCTGCATGCATAGAAGAAAGTGTTTAGATAAAAAGATGTTTCTGTCAGAAAGGCTCATACCTCTATATTTCTGCTGTTGTACAGAAGTGGTAGGTAATCCCCTTTTTGTCTGACAAGAAGAGAAGATATCTGGAGAGAGAAGAAATCTTCTGTCAGAAATATTTGACTTTTCATTAGGCGCCAAACATATTTTGAAACATCTGAATATATAAAGAAAATAGATGTTTACATGAAGTCTATGTTTGGACAAAATCGATGTTTAAGAGAAAGTAAATCGATGTTCAGATCGATGGACAAATCGATGTTCAATCATAAGCAAATCGATGTGCAAATCGATGTTCAAATCATAAGCAAATCGATGTTCAATCATAAGCAAATCAATGTGCAAATCGATGTTCAAATCGATGTTCAATCATAAGCAAATCGATGTTCAAACATGGGCAAATCGATGTTCAGTTGTAAGTGAATCGATGTGCAAATCGTTATGACGTTATAAGCAAATCGATGTGCAAATCGTTATGACGTTATAAAGAAATCCATGTACAAATCGATGTTCTTACTGAAGAAATCGATGTGAGAGCAAATCGTTGTTCTCACAAAGAAATCGATGTTCTCATCAAAGAAATCGATGTTTGAACACAAATCGTTGTTCTCTTAACAAATCGATGTGGAGAATAGAAGAAATCGATGTGGCTCTTAAGAAATCGTTGAGAGCCTTAACGAATCATTCTGAGAACGATTTCTTATAAATCCTTAACAAATCATTATGGCCACAAAAGGAATCGTTCTGAGATCGATTTCTTAATAAATCGTTATGGCCACTTAAGAAATCGTTGTGAGATCGATTTCTTAACAAATCGTTATGGCCACTTAGCGAATCGTTCTGAGATCGATTTCTTAACAAATCGTTATGGCCACAAAAGGAATCGTTAACAAATCGTTATGGCCACAAAAGGAATCGTTTTGGCACTTATAAATTTGGTACTTGAAGTGAAATCAATGTATATGAAATTAGACATCGACTTTATCTTTTTAGTGCAAATCACACACAACAATAATTTCATAAAATTATATTTATTGGAAAAACATGATATTAAATATAATTATAATTTTTGTTATCACCAAAATATAATGGTAAAATATAGGAGTGGTTCAACAATCGCCCCCTTTTTGGTGATGACAAAATTTATGTGAATTTTTTGACACAAATATATGAAGCATAGAAAATGCAGAAAATTCATACAAACTCTCCCCCTTTTTGTCAATAACCAAAAATGAAGGATCTTACCATGCAATCTCTCCCATTTGAGAGAATTTCTTACCATTGAGGGGTTCAACAATACTAGACATTTAATGAATAACTCCCCCTTAGTGACGGCTCCTCCTGAGTATAAGACTCCCCCTTAAAGTGAGGCAAGTCAGATCTTGTTGCTCTTGACCTTATACATGTTGTTTGTCAAGTCGTCAAGATTTTTATCTGCATACATCTTAAAAAAAACTTGCAAACTTTGTTAGTAGCAATTATAAAAAATTCAATATTTATGACTACTCCCTCTTCAAATGAGATTTGGATGAAGAGTTGGCGGTCACTCTTGCCTTGAGCATCCTTGATCCTGATGCTCCAAGGCTATCCTGCAAATACATTACTCAGAAGTAGGTACCCAAATCTTTTTGGGTCCTTGATGGTTAGATGCATGAAAATAACCTTTAGAAATCCAAACTAAGTGACTTGTTGTGCAGGTGTTTACTGTGTGTCCTAATTTATTGTAATGTGAACAACAATGAATATAATTTGTTTTGCAGTTCTTATTATCTTTGTAATGTTTGTTTGGAACACAATTTTTGGAAACATTTTCTTTTACAGGAGTCTTTTTCTGAGGCAACTTGGTTTCTTTTACAAATTTTGGTAATGGATACTTTTCAGAAATTATGACTCGTTTTTCTTTTTTAGGAGAAATGTATCCAAGACCTTATTTATTGTTTCCAGATTTTGTTCCTTTTAAACATAGAGCTAGAGATGTTTTTCCTTTAGTTAACTTCCTAACTGATTCTTTTAAATATAGATTTTCTTTAGTTAGAGTTTTTAATTGTTCCTCTAACTCTAATTTTTCATGGTTCTTATTTTTTAAATCTTCATTCAAAAGATAAACGTTATCTTTACTGTCTTTTAATTGCTTTTCTAGTTGCTCCATTTCGAATTTAAGATCTGAATTAGTGTTTTCTAAGCAAGTAGAATTATTCTTTAGAATTTTTAATTTTTTACAACACCCTTATGTTTTTCATATAGTTCATTAAAGACTTCTTCTAAGTCTTCAGACTTTGACCCTGAATCAGTGCATGAATCAAAAAATGAGTTAGAATGTACCTCATCTAGTCCTACCATGAGGGCTAGATTTACCTGTTCTCTTTCGGAATCTGAGCTTGATGATTCAGAGGTTGTGGCTTCTTCATTTTCCCAAGCATCCGCCATAGCTTTTCTCTTGAATTTCTTGTGCTGCTTCTTAGTTTTCACAGTTTGGCCTGTCTTCTTAAGCTTTGGACAATCTGGTCTCAGATGTCCAGGTTTTTTGCATTCATAGAAGACTGGTTCTTTCTCCTTTTTCTCTTTCTTTTGAATCCTTCTTGATCCATTTTTCTTTTTCTTAAGAATCTTCTGAAGCTTGGACAGTACATCATCTACCTCACTGTCTTCAGAATCTGTATTTCTGGAACTAGAAGGAGAAGAAGGAGCAACTACAACTTTAAGAGCATTAGTACATTTTTTCTTTGATGAGCTTTCAGATAAACGCTTCATGTTAATTTCATGTGCCATGAGAGAACCTATCAAGTTATCAATAGAAAGATTTGTTAAATCATGGGCCTCTTCAATAGCCGTTACTTTAGGTGTCCAAGAAAGAGTTAGAGACCTAAGTATCTTTCTAACGGTTTCCTCCTTTGAAAGAATTTTACCAAGAGAGTTTAAACCTGCTACTATGGTTGAAAACCGATTATACATAGTAGTAATATCTTCATGAGGAAGCATTTTAAATTGCTCGTATTGTGAAACAAGAATATCTATCCTAGCTTGTTTCACTTTATATGTTCCTTCATAGGTTACCTGCAGTTTATCCCATATTTCTTTGGCAGATTTACATGCAGATACTCTACTGAATTATCTTTTAGACAAAGTGCAACATAGATAGTTTTTAGCCTTAAAGTTCAAAGATAACTTAACCTTGTCTGCTGCTGTAATAGCAATGGTACCTTCAACAGGAACAATAACATAATCACCTACCTCTATTACCTGCCACAGATCAAAATATGTGCCTCGAATGAAGCATTCCATTCTTATCTTTCAGTATTGATAATCTTCTCCTTCGAAGAATGGAGGTCTGGTGACGGATTGGCCTTTAGCATATCCTTGAGCTGCCATGGATCTTTCCTCTAGGATCGTTGGTGTAACGACCCTCTTCATACCGGTACAATTATACCAATCCCCATCGGTATAAAGGGCGTCGTCACAGTGGGACATGTACCCAACACTAGTCGATAGGTTGATATGTACCTGGATAGCAATAGAGTACAGTGGAATAAAATAAATAACTCAACTTTAATCCATCACCAACACACATTCCGCAATCTAAATAGCGAAATAGAAAGATAATGTCCACATTAATACAAGATAAAAGAACTACATTGTCCAAATATTGTCCATACAATAATTTTTTTCATACTATGAGAAAAGAAAAGTACAACTAGTAGCAGCTCCATAAAATAGTATTTTAAATGGCGATCCTCACTAAGCTTCCTTCTAGTACACGATACCTGTCAACCTGTATGCCGAATCAAGAGTGAGTCTAAAGAATCAGCAAGCAAACCAAAGACTTAAACTTAAACATGTCACACTCGTACTAAGCCATTAACATTAAAGAGATGCACACTATCATCAAATCACACAGGGTACACATGGTCCTTACTCTTAACTAGCAACACATATTTTATTCAAATGAGCATGCTTTAGTCTATCATATTTCTATTCTAAATCATGAGCATTTCATTTGTACACATGTACATATTTCATACACCTAACATGTAGCATGATTCGTCCACACATTATTTCATTCCATAGATATCTCTATCACTAAAGCATAAAATTGAGCATAAGGGAAAAGAACAAGCTAGCATGATAACTATTTTCTTTTCACATGTACTTTTCGTATTTAATTGTACAATTTACTTGCTGTTTTAACATAATAAAATCACATGCACATAGCTTCACATTTCATAGCATGAATTGAAGGTTAAAACATGGTAAAACCCTTTAGCCACAATAAGCATTTAAGTATGAAACTTTATACTAATAGAGCATTTCAACTAGCATGGAATCCAAATATTATTCATGCATTTACCATGTACATAATCACACTTTACTTTCTGTTCTTATATGCATTACATTCATTACATGGATCTATCTAATTATTCACATATTATCTTATCCCTTCGACAAGTCTACATGTTCATATTTTGTGTTGCATAAATAACATAGTTGTCTAAGTTTACTCACATACACCATTACATGGTATTGAGGTAACGTGTATGGTTGCACCAAGGTGCACTAGTCGAGTATGGCAATAGTCACTTTGAGACAGTAGCTGTTTAACGATAGTACATTACGTCTGAACTCCTCAGACTAATGTTATAACAGTCAGTGCTAGCACAATAATAGCACCGAAATGGTACAGTACGTCTGAACTCCTCTGACTAATAGTATAACAGTTAGGTGTCTAGCCAATGTCGAGATAGTCAAACTGGTGCAATGCAGAACACCGTCAATAGCCCCTGCAGGTATTTTCGGGTGGCTCTCTGCCCCCAGGACACATGATATGATACTAAGCATGGCATTTCAATTGATATATTAACATATGGAAAACATAAACGTAGCATGCTAATAAACTAGTTTTCACATGCAAGCACACTCTCATTTGCATTAACTCTCCCTCACATCTCATTTCACATAATTATCATATCATTTACTCTTGTTTTCGCTTATCACATATCATATCATTTGCACTCACCATGTGCCACACATACAATATCATTTCACACTTTATTCATATTTCATTTCTTAAACAATTGCCATGACATATAGTCCTAACTACCAATAGAGGACACTAACAAATATCTCATTCTCATAACTCATCGCATAACATGACTCATCACATCTCATAACACATAACGCATAACACAACTCATAATCACATACCTACCACCTAGGCAATACAGTGGTGAATCTTGGTAACTGCGCAGACCGGGAGAAGCCCTCTCCACCCTATCCAGTGGTACTTGTCCACCTCCAGGATTTCCCTAATGCCTTTAGGACGAACTTTTCACACATAGAGCTTTCCATAGGGACTTTTCTATGTACAACTCTCGAATCCTCTAGGGTAGCCGTGTCATTTTCGGCCCAATTATTACACATTACATTCACTTTATCGCATTTTCACACATTATTCACATGTTTTACTTATTCTGTTGAATCATTTTATATGTTACATCTATAAATTCCACATGTCTCAGTTAACCCTAACATGATACTATTGTTAACAGGATTTAACACTCAAAAAAATATCCCAATCATACTGAGATCAATCAGCAAGTAAATCATCTCAATGGACACACTTTAATTTCTATTTTCATGTGAATTTACATGAATATTACTTTCTGTTCCCCAAATCATATGAGAATTTAACCACAGACTTGTTGAAGGTTTCAGATCATACATGAAAATTTTTCATATTTTTCTGAGCTATGCAGTTTATAGAAAATAAAACACTCATTTACATGCTATTCATAAATCAGTTTAACATGGACTCAAAATGCTAGGATCGATTTAATAGTTCACAAACCTGTGTCTAACATTCATATTACCATAGAAATTTTCCCCGAAGTTATCTTGCGTTATACAATTTTCTGAGATTTTTAAGATAATCTACATGTATTCTCTATTTTCAATACAGAAATTACAGTATATTGCATGGTCATGGGAAAATCCCAAATTCTCAAGACATGGACTGAGGTGTAGACACATCCTCCACAAATTATGTGGCACTCAAATACAACATAGGTCTGGTAATCAGGAAGCTACCACATTAAAGAGCATATCAAACATGTATTTAACATAATTCTAACAATTCCTACTAATTACAGAAAAACATAAAATCCCACAACACATTCTATTAGCTAATTTACATAACATATAATTTACACTATATCCTCATGCGAAGAAGTCCGGAAATTAATCATATAGGGAAGAACAGTTCACTGTTCTGTCCTTAAGAACTAAACGACAAGGGGCTTGCCGTTCATAGAGATTGACGGCAGCATCGCATGCCGTCAACACAAGATCTTGACGGCAAGCGATCTTGCCGTCAAGTTCATGTCTATGTAATAACACAGACCGAGCTTGAAAGAAAGGGGATGTAGGGCTCCATGACACGAATTAAAACCCACAAAAATACCTAGGACTTAGGGGACATGCACAAGCTTAAGATCTAGGGTTTACTTGCCTCTTAATAAATCTCCAAAGGGATCAAGGTGTCGTTGAAGCTCTCCTTGGGCAGTCCCAAGAAGCCTCCAAAAGAGCTCTCCTCCGGGTTCTGTGGTGTTGTAGCTTCCAGTCCGTGGTCGTGGAAGCCTCCTCCTATGTCCAAGCTAGCTTCTAGTTGCTGTAGATCGCCGGATCAAAGCATGCAAAGTCCAGCTCTCCACAAGTTCAAGCTAGGGCTTTCTCTCCTCTTGCTAAAGGCCAAGAGAAGCTTTTTCTGGTGCAGAAAGGGTTTAGTTTATAGGAGAGGGGTTTGGGATATCCCGGAGGATGAGATGGGATGTCTGATAGCCGTTGGGGACTTCTCCCCAATGGTTGGGCTTGCTTGCCCCCGGAGTTTCGGGGTCTGCTGCGCATGCATGTCAGAGAAGTAGACGTCCATATCTCTGGACGTTTATATAAGCATTGGCGTCCATCGAGGTGGACGCTGACTCATCATGGACGACCATCCATGTTGACGCCAATTGGCCCTTCGGCCAGAACTCCAAAACCATGCAAAGAACTATATTTACACTATGTATATACATACAATGTATAAGGTATAACATGCATATTACTACACCATGAAATCAACAATATTTATACCTAGACATACACATGCATACATAAGTACACTTAGATAATATGTACGTAGATATCTACCTATGCGTACATGGTGTTTTACATAAGCGTGACTCAACACACGACAAAATAAAATGACAAGAATTGCGAGGGCTTCACAATCGTTAGGAGGCAATATGAATTAAGTTAGCTAGGAATAATCTATTCAACAAAATAGTTCTTGCATGCACACACTTGATTTGACATATATATAGTATACACTCACGGATGTAACATACTTATGTACATTATGCATGAAATAGATAGATACAACATGCGCACCGGTAATTAGATTAAACTTGCACAACATTACTTAAGTATTATATGCATGGGATTCTTATATACACAACATGCACAATTTAGCTAATTGCCTATTCTCACCTAACTATCATAAAAATACATGCATGTTATTCATGAGGAATATGGAATTATAATACACTACTAAATATACCTACCATACTTGCAACAATCAAATGCACATGCACAAATTATAAGTGAATAAAAATTCAGGGCATCACAGTTGGATCTTCTTGAAAGTTCAGAGACTGGCTCTGATACCTCTTATTGCCCTTTTGGTACGGCAGCTACCTATCTAGAGGGGGGGTGAATAGATTTTCTGCACACAGAAAATATCACTTGAAAGTTTGGTTAGTATCAGTGTGATAATGAGTAGTAGTGCGGAAGCAAACAAACAATCACACAAAGGACACATGGAATTTATCCTGGTTCGGCCCTTCCACATGGAAGTCCTACGTCCAATCCCCAAGCAACTTCTTGGGATTTTACTAATCGGGGTACAATCCCCCCAAGGATATACAGCCCCCAGCTCCCTGCTGGTCCTCTTCCTTTCCGAGTAGGAAGGATACTCACTTCTATTACAGGTCAAGAAGCCAACATCTTGGTACAAACCCCAGTGCGGTTCTACTAGACACAAACCCCTAGCTAGGTTCTACACTAAGTACAGTCCCTTAGTTGGACAACTATTCATACAGGAAGAGACACACTGTATACAGTCCTACAACTGGACAAGGATCTTTCTTGAAAAGAAAGAACACTGCTGAGAGTTGGAACAGATGAAAACCAACTAAAAGAAACTCTCAGCTAAAAGACTCTCTCCCCAGAATTACAATCAGCTCAGAGAGAGTATGAAGAGAGAAAAGAAAGCTTGAAGATGCTTGAATGCTTCAGACACTTTTGCTTGCTTCTTCTTGGCTCAGGCTCTTTCTCTCTTTCGTTGAGTGTATGTGGCGTTCAAGTTCCTCATTGATTGTACACTCCTTCAAAGATATTCAGGAAAGCTCTGTGTTTCTTCTTCAACCTTGCTTCATCTTTTATATGAACAGCTTTGAATAGATCCGTTTGAAGAGATCCGTTGGAGTTCTAGCCGTTGCTCATCTTCTCTTTCTTCTGATATATTTTGAGGTCTACGAGGTCTGCATGCATAGAAGAAAGTGTTTAGATAAAAGATGTTTCTGTCAGAAAGGCTCATACCTCTATATTTCTGCTATTGTACAGAAGTGGTAGGTAATCCCCTTTTTGTCTGACAAGAAGAGAAGAGATCTGAAGAGAGAAGAAATCTTTTGTCAGAAATATTTGACTTTTCATTAGGCGCCAAACATATTTTGAAACATCTGAATATATAAAGAAAATCGATGTTTACATGAAGTCGATGTTTAGACAAAATCGATGTTTAAAAGAAAGAAAATCGATGTTCAGATCGATGGACAAATCGATGTTCAATCATAAGCAAATCGATGTGTAAATCGATGTTCAAATCATAAGCAAATCGATGTTCAATCATAAGCAAATCGATGTGCAAATCGATGTTCAAATTGATGTTCAAACATGGGCAAATCGATGGGCAAATCGATGTTCAGTTGTAAGCGAATCTATGTGCAAATCGTTATGACGTTATAAGCAAATCGATGTGCAAATCGTTATGACGTTATAAAAATCCATGTACAAATCGATGTTCTTACTGAAGAAATCGATGTGAGAGCAAATCGTTGTTCTCACAAAGAAATCAATGTTCTCATCAAAGAAATCGATGTTTGAACACAAATCATTGTTCTCTTAACAAATCGATGTGGAGAACAAAAGAAATCGATGTGGCTCTTAAGAAATCGCTGTGAGCCTTAACGAATCGTTCTGAGAACGATTTCTTAATAAATCCTTAACAAATCATTATGGCCACAAAAGGAATCGTTCTGAGATCGATTTCTTAATAAATCGTTATGGCCACTTAAGAAATCGTTGTGAGATCGATTTCTTAACAAATCGTTATGGCAACTTAGCGAATCGTTCTGAGATCGATTTCTTAACAAATCGTTATGGCCACAAAAGGAATCGTTAACAAATCGTTATGGCCACAAAAGGAATCGTTCTGGCACTTATAAATTTGGCACTTGAAGTGAAATCGATGTATATGAAATTAGACATCGACTTTATCTTTTTAGTGCAAATCACACACACAATAATTCCATAAAATTATATTTATTGGAAAAATATGATATTAAATATAATCATAAATTTTGTTATCACCAAATATAATGGTAATATATAGGAGTGGTTCAACATAAAGGCTCGAGTGGAGGAGCCATTGTCTGTATAGGCATACATGCTCCAGTGATCAAAGATTGTCCGGAGAAAATAGGCGGCATGAATGGAGATGACTGTCACACCATCGGCTGGCCATACATCCATGGTTGGGCTCCATAACCATAGGAGTAGAACTGGCGGGATCATGCAATTTGAGGTCCTGCGTGACCTCTCTGACTTGTTGGAGGCCTCCATTTCGTTGGACCTTCTACCTTCAAAGCCCGCCATTTCAACATTCTTAGACATGCTTCCTCTCCTACTTGGATGTGCACACAGGTTACAGATTAATTTGGGATGTTCGCACAGGTTCCTGATCTCCTCCGTAGACGTTCGCACTGGTGTTCTTCCTGATTTCGGAAGTGCAGAGGAAGGAGGAGGTGAGGGGAGGGCGAACGCGGGAAAGAGGTAAGAGAGGTAATTTGGGAAGCCGGCGTTTGAAGTGGGATTTGACCATGTCATTATGACATTCGATCATGTCACCGTGGCGGAGGGGGGTGGAGGTGACGGGGATCCAAGCGCTGGCGTGGAGGGGGCTGTGCTGACATGGCACGGACTATTGAACCCTTTGACGTGGACCAATGGGTTGGCGGAAGTGCAGGAAGACATGACTTTGTGCACTTTCCGAAAGTGCACAAAGCCTTTCTCCAGAGAAAGACGTCATTGAAATGGGGGTAATGAGTTTTCAGTCTATGGCGTCACCCGCAGGAGGACAAGTGCACTGAGAATCGATGTTAAAATAATAATAATAAAAAAATCTAATCTGATTAACGCATTTACGTTATATCTTAAAAAATTTTGATGAATTAATTGTGACTTTAGATGTCAAATCGTCCGTATTCACATCTTCAATACATTTGCCAGCTTTACTTGCCTGCCTGAAGGTTATAGGACTTCAAGAAGTTCCTTGGACATATATGCATGCATATGATATTACAAAAAAAAGACTAATCAAGTGGGAATTATGATGTCCCAGTTGCACGCTGTGCAAGAAAAAAAAAGATTGAATGTCAAAGTTCAATGCAATTTTTGCGAGTTTTATTAGGAAAAGGTTTTCTCACAAGTGTAGTTTATATATATATATATATAGGTAATATAAGAGGAGGGATTTGAATTTTGACTTAACATGCTTAATGGAGGGTCTTAGCTATCAAACCATACAATATTATTATAAAAAGTGAGATTTATAAAATATGATATGGACAAATAAAACTTCGATAGAGCATCTGAAAAATAATTGTATAATTACAAATTGTCCTCCACTTCACATGCTCAATTGTGCACTTATTGTCAACCTCTCTGGAATATTCTCAGGATATGTTTTCACTTATATGGTGGCCTGAGTGTGAGTTTTATTTATTTATCCACCCTGTCAAATTGTGTGGGTAGATAAAGGGCCCCAGCATTGACCAACTATGATTGAGTTATAGAAACCACACCTTATGTCGAGGACAAAGCTGCATGCTGGACATGGGCAAAGTACATAATACCCCATTGGCTTTTTATATCAGGTAAATGCTTATCTCAAATTAAATGACAAAAATGTGCATGCATAAGACCACTTAGATCTTTTTTCCCTTTCAACGCTATTCTAAACTCTTGATATATAGACTACTAAAGGTGTGTCACATTCTCCTGTGAAACTTGTCAGACATCTAATCAAGCATGTTCATGGAGTGTATCATGGCAAATCTACAACCACTGCAGGTATTCTTCCACAAGGTTTCCATGCTTGTCTACAAGATCACAGAGACGAGCTTAGCCATATCAATACTTGATTACTTCATCTTGAAAGGAGGTGGCATGGCAGGTGAGTTTGAGTGCTCGGGTCACGAAGTCACCTTGACGGTGATGGCAGGCAATCGCAGCGATCAGGAAGGAGCAATGCGACAGAATGTGATGTACTCTCGTGCGGCCCACCCACCACACTCTCTTGTCGTTTTCGTCTTATTGGGCTTTTCTTTGTGCACCATTGCAAACTTGTTGACTTGAGAGTGAATCCCCATAATGTGAGAGAATCAATTATATATTTTTTTATTTTTTAGAAGAAAAATATTTATTTGACAAAATTAATTATACTTTTAAACGTATTTTCCATCTTTTCAATGACCACTGTGTTGAGGGCACTTGGTGTCCACGCAATAAAAAAATAAGAAGCATACTTAAAAATATTATGACAAATATAATAAACATTCGCTTTTAAAAAAATACTTCTTATCCTCACTGAGCCACATAACAAGCACCGTCTACTCCCACTATACAAGCAGAGACCACCTATATGGATCAAGGTTGGCCATGTCACATTCTTCGTGATACGGTACGATCTGATCTATACTGTATCGATCGGTCGATCGAAAAATGTTAAATCGATCGATCGATTTTTATCTTTTTTAAACCAAATAGATTATGAGATCTTGATGTCACCCTGATAGAAATCAGTCGACCGATTTTAAATTTTGATCTATTAAACGTCTAGAGGTGTTCACTAAAAAAAATCGATCGACTGATAAAAATCGATCGATCGATCAATTTTACCGTCCCATGTCGAAGTTTGCGAATGCACAAGTATAAGCCCACATCTCTCTTTTTTTTCTCACCTACATTTATCTATGAACAGGGTGTTAAAATGTATTTCTCTTCGTCTTGTGTTTGAATGGAGAGACTGTAGTGGTGTTGTTTGACAAGTTGCAAAATGTTGTGCTTTAAGTTTAGAACAGGCTGTATGTTATCCGAGCAAATAAAAAATATTTCTCTATGGCTTTTGTTTAAATATGGAGAGATTGAGGTGCTGTTTGACATATTGCAAATTATGCTGTGCCTTTTCAGGTCTAGAATTGTCAGATATTTTGTTAGATTTAATTTTTTTGCAAACGTATATTAACAAGCAGAGGAATTGTGTCCGAGCAACGGGTAGGCGCAAATTATGATATTGTTATGGGTTTTTCTTTCAGTTTTTAGTGCTTTCAATTTTTAGGCCATAAAACATGACTATTTAACTTTGATCCGATTTTAGATCATCTTGACTTTAGAAGTAAGTCTTCATGTCGCAAATAAAATGAATCTACTCCTAAGGAAAGCTAAGTTGCTTCGATAATAAACTAAATAGTCAAAACTAATTGAGAAAGATTAATAGGGTCTCTGGCCACGCAAATAAAATTTACAGCGCTGCTAATTCTAAATGAATAAAATCAGACCACAATATTCTATAATCCTTCCCAGTGACAAAATTGTGACCACTTTATGATTTCTCCCTTATATGTGTTATAGCATGCCATGATTATTTAGAATTTTTATAGCACCTTGCTCAATTACCGAAGCTCAAGTAATTGATATACTTGTGTATGTTGGCCCTTTTGGTACGGCAGCAAGCTAACCTAGAGGGGGGGTGAATAGGTTTTTCTGAGATCTGAAATAGAAACTTAAACACAGAATTAACACTTGAAGGTTTGGATAGTTTGGTGTGATAAAGAGTAGCAGTGCGGAAGCAAATAAACAATCACACAAATAACACAAGAGATTTATCCTGGTTCGGCCCTTCCCACGTGGAAGTCCTACGTCCAGTCCCCAAGCAAACTCTTGGGATTTCACTAACTAAGGTACAGTCCCCCTTATGGACCTTACAACACCCTGGATCCCCCACCAGGTCTTCTTCTCTTTCCCGGGCAAGAAGGCAGCCCACTTCTCTTACAGGTAAAGAAGCCAACCTCCTGGTACAAACCCCAGTGCGGTTCTGCTAGACACAACCCCTAGCTGGGTTCTACACTGTATACAGTCCTACAGCTGGACAGAAGTCTTTCTTATAAAAGAAAGAACAAAGCTGAGAGTTGGAACAAATAAAAACCAACTACAAAAACTCTCAGCAAAAGACTCTCTCCCCCAGATTTACAAGATGCACACACAGAGAGAGAGAAGAGAGGAGAAGGAGCTTGAAGCTTGAGGGCTTCAGATGCTTGAATACTTCTTCTTGGGCTCAGGCTCTTTCTCTCTTTTCTTTTGAGTGTATGTGGAGTTGAGGTTCTTCCCGGATGTACACTCTTGAAAAATCTTCAGGAAAAGCTCTTCCTTTTCTTCAGCTATGCTTCAGCTTTTGTATGAGCAGCTTCTTGAAAGGATCCGTTGAAGAGATCCGTTGGAGTTCTAGCCGTTGCTCATCTCCTCTTCATTTGTCTTAATCAGACTCTGATGGTCTTCGATGTCTGTAAGCATAGAAGAGAGTGTTAGCATAAAAGAGTGTTTATGATAAACGATGCATGGTACTGTGCTTCTGCTAACATACTGAAAATAGAGGTCATATCTTTTTGACAAGACTCTGAAATATACATGCAGCTTTTTTGTCAGAAGATATTTGACTTTTCATTTAAGCGCCAAGCATATTTGAAATATAAAAGCAATCTGTGTTTCAACAGAATCCATGAAGAAATCGTTATGAGCATGACTTATGAAATCGTTATGTGAGGAGTCGTTGCTCATTTATAAACAAATCGATGTGAGGGCAAATCGTTGTACTCACTTATCAAATCGTTATGAGACCGATTTCTTATCAAATCACTGCGCTCAAAGAAGAAATCGTTATGGCATCGACTTCTTGCGCTTTACAGAAGAAATCGTTGCGAACACTTATGAAATCGTTATGGCATCGACTTCTTGCGCTTTACAGAAGAAATCGTTGCGAACACTTATGAAATCGTTATGGCATCGACTTCTTAACAAATCGTTATGGGACGATTTCTTACCAAATCACTGCGCTCAAAGAAGAAATCGTTATGGCATCGACTTCTTAACAAATCGTTGCGCTTAATATTTTGGCACTTTAAACAGAAATCGATGTATATTGATTAACATCGATTTTATCATTTTAGTGCGTCAAATATTGCATCAATGAAAGACTTAGCTTTTGCTATGAGATTGATGCGACACAGATGAAACAAAATATTCAATTTAAGTTACATCATAAATTTTATTATCACCAAAATACAAGAACAAATAGAGAGTGGTTCAACAATCTCCCCCTTTTTGGTGATGACAAAATTTATGTGAATTTTCTGATAAAAATGTATATAGCATAGAGGTTAGCATAGAGGTTTCAGAAAATTCATACAAACTCTCCCCCTTTTTGTCACTAACCAAAAAGGATGGATCTTACCAGGATTTTCTCTCCCCCTTTTTGAGAGAATTTCTTACCATAGAGGGGTTCAACAATAATATTTAATGAATAACTCCCCCTTAGTCTGTGCTCCCCCTGAATGAGAGACTCCACCTGAATGAAACTTGTAAATAATTGTTAGTAATATTAAATTTTAAAATAAATTAATGACTACTCCCTCTTCAGATATGAGATGGATGAAGAGCTGGCAGTCACCAGTTCCTTGAGCATCCTTTGTTCCTGATGCTTCAAGGCCATCCTGCAAATAAACTACTCAGAAGTAGGTACCCAAATCTTTTTGGGTCCTTGATGGTTAGATGCATGAAATATCATTTCGGTATCCATACTAGATGCCTTGTTGTGCAGGTGTTTACTGTGTGTCCTAATTTATTACAATGAGAACAACAATGAATATAATCTATTTTGTAGTTCTTATTGTTTTTATGATGTTTGTTTAGAACACAATTTTTGGAAACTTTTTCTTTTACATGGGCCTTTTTAAGGGGCATCTTGGTTTCTTTTACAATTTTGGTAGTGGATATTTTTCTGGAATCATGGCTTGTTTTTCTTTTTCCAGAGGTATGTATCCAAGCCCTTGTTTATTATTTCCAGATTTTGACCCTTTTAAGCATAGGGCTAAAGATGTTTTCCCTCTAGTTAATTTACTAACTGATTCTTTTAAATAGAGATTTTCTTCAGTTAGAGTTTTTAATTTTTCTTCTAACTCTAACTTCTCTGTGTTCTTGATTTTCAAATCTTCATTTAAAAGATAATTTTTATCTTTATATTCTTTTAATTGTTCTTCTAGTTGTTCCATTTCTGATTTAAGATCAGAATTAGTGTTTTCCAAACAAGTAGTGTTGTTTTTCAAATTCTTTAATTCTTTTATAACATTTTTATGTTTTTCATACAGTTCATTAAATACTTCTTCTAAGTCTTCAGACTCTGATCCTGAATCTGTGCAAGAATTGAAAGAAGGTTCAGAGTGTACCTCATCTAGTCCTGCCATGAGGGCTAGATTTACCTGCTCTTTCTCCGATTCTGAGCTTGATGTTTCGGAGCTTGTGGCCTCATCATTTTCCCAGCAGCTGCCATGGCTTTTCTTTTAAATTTCTTGTGCTGCTTCTTGAGCTTTTCGGTTTGGCCATTCTTCTTTAACCTTGGACAATCTGGTCTCAGATGTCCAGGTTTTCTGCATTCATAGCAGACTGGTTCCTTTTCTTTTCTTTCTTTCTTGTGAATCCTTCTTGATCCATTTTTCTTCTTCTTAAAAATTTTCTGAAGCTTGGACAGAACCTCATCTACGTCACTGTCTTCAGAATCTGCATTTTTGGAACTTGAAGAAGTAGAAGGAGTAGCTGCAACTTTAAGAGCATTAGTACATTTTTTCTTTGATGAGCATTCAGATAGACGCTCCATATTAATTTCATGTGCCATGAGGGAACCTATTAAGTTATCAATAGATAATTTGGTTAAGTTATGGGCCTCTTCAATAGCAGTTACTTTAGGTGTCCATGAGATAGTTAAAGACCTAAGTATCTTTCTAACATTTTCTTCATCAGATAGGTTTTTACCAAGAGAGCTTAAACCAACTACTATGCTTGAAAATCTATTATACATCTGAGTGATATTTTCATGTGGAAGCATTTTAAATTGCTCATATTGAGAGACAAGAATGTCTATTCTAGTTTGTTTTACTTTATCTGTTCCTTCATAAGTTATCTGCAATTTATCCCCATTTCTTTTGCAGATCTGCATGCAGAAACTCTACTAAATTCTTTTTTGGATAAAGCACAACATAAATAGTTCTTGGCTTTAAAGTTTAGAGATAATTTATTCTTATCAGCTATTGTAATAGCAGTAGTGCCTGGAACAGGAACAACAACAAAATCACCTACCTCTATTACCTGCCACAGATCGAAGTCTGTGCCCCGAATGAAGCATTCCATTCGCATCTTCCAATATAGGTAGTCCTCTCCATCAAAGAATGGAGGTCTGGTGACTGATTGGCCTTCAGCATATCCTTGAGCTGCCATGGATCTTTACTCTAAGATCGTTAGATCTTCTTGAAAGTTCAGAGACCCGCTCTGATACCACTTGTTGGCCCTTTTGGTACGGCAGCAAGCTAACCTAGAGGGGGGGTGAATAGGTTTTTCTGAGATCTGAAATAGAAACTTAACACAGAAATTAACACTTGAAGGTTTGGATAGTTTGGTGTGATAAAGAGTAGCAGTGCGGAAGCAAATAAACAATCACACAAATAACACAGAGATTTATCCTGGTTCGGCCCTTCCCACGTGGAAGTTCTACGTCCAGTCCCCAAGCAAACTCTTGGGATTTCACTAACTAAGGGTACAGTCCCCCTTATGGACCTTACAACACCCTGGATCCCCCACCAGGTCTTCTTCTCTTTCCCGGGCAAGAAGGCAGCCCACTTCTCTTACAGGTAAAGAAGCCAACCTCCTGGTACAAACCCCAGTGCGGTTCTGCTAGACACAAACCCCTAGCTGGGTTCTACACTGTATACAGTCCTACAGCTGGACAAAAGTCTTTCTTAGAAAAGAAAGAACAAAGCTGAGAGTTGGAACAATAAAAACCAACTACAAGAACTCTCAGCAAAAGACTCTCTCCCCCAGATTTACAAGATGCACACACAGAGAGAGAGAAGAGAGGAGAAGGAGCTTGAAGCTTGAGGGCTTCAGATGCTTGAATACTTCTTCTTGGGCTCAGGCTCTTTCTCTCTTTTCTTTTGAGTGTATGTGGAGTTGAGGTTCTTCCCGGATGTACACTCTTGAAAAATCTTCAGGAAAAGCTCTTCCTTTTCTTCAGCTATGCTTCAGCTTTTGTATGAGCAGCTTCTTGAAAGGATCCGTTGAAGAGATCCGTTGGAGTTCTAGCCGTTGCTCATCTCCTCTTCATTTGTCTTAATCAGACTCTGATGGTCTTCGATGTCTGTAAGCATAGAAGAGAGTGTTAGCATAAAAGAGTGTTTATGATAAACGATGCATGGTACTGTGCTTCTGCTAACATACTGAAAATAGAGGTCATATCTTTTTGACAAGACTCTGAAATATACATGCAGCTTTTTTGTCAGAAGATATTTGACTTTTCATTAAGCGCCAAGCATATTTGAAATATAAAAGCAATCTGTGTTTCAACAGAATCCATGAAGAAATCGTTATGAGCATGACTTATGAAATCGTTATGTGAGGAGTCGTTGCTCATTTATAAACAAATCGATGTGAGGGCAAATCGTTGTACTCACTTATCAAATCGTTATGAGACCGATTTCTTATCAAATCACTGCGCTCAAAGAAGAAATCGTTATGGCATCGACTTCTTGCGCTTTACAGAAGAAATCGTTGCGAACACTTATGAAATCGTTATGGCATCGACTTCTTGCGCTTTACAGAAGAAATCGTTGCGAACACTTATGAAATCGTTATGGCATCGACTTCTTAACAAATCGTTATGGGAACGATTTCTTACCAATCACTGCGCTCAAAGAAGAAATCGTTATGGCATCGACTTCTTAACAAATCGTTGCGCTTAATATTTTGGCACTTTAAACAGAAATCGATGTATATTGATTAAACATCGATTTTATCATTTTAGTGCGTCAAATATTGCATCAATGAAAGACTTAGCTTTTGCTATGAGATTGATGTGACACAGATGAAACAAAATATTCAATTTAAGTTACATCATAAATTTTATTATCACCAAAATACAAGAACAAATAGAGAGTGGTTCAACAATCTCCCCCTTTTTGGTGATGACAAAATTTATGTGAATTTTCTGATAAAAATGTATATAGCATAGAGGTTAGCATAGAGGTTTCAGAAAATTCATACAAACTCTCCCCCTTTTTGTCACTAACCAAAAAGGATGGATCTTACCAGGATTTTCTCTCCCCCTTTTTGAGAGAATTTCTTACCATAGAGGGGTTCAACAATAATATTAATGAATAACTCCCCCTTAGTCTGTGCTCCCCCTAAATGAGAGACTCCACCTGAATGAAACTTGTAAATAATTGTTAGTAATATTAAATTTTAAAAATAAATTAATGACTACTCCCTCTTCAGATATGAGATGGATGAAGAGCTGGCAGTCACCAGTTCCTTGAGCATCCTTTGTTCCTGATGCTTCAAGGCCATCCTGCAAATAAACTACTCAGAAGTAGGTACCCAAACTTTTTGGGTCCTTGATGGTTAGATGCATGAAAATATCCTTTCGGTATCCATACTAGTGCCTTGTTGTGCAGGTGTTTACTGTGTGTCCTAATTTATTACAATGAGAACAACAATGAATATAATCTATTTTGTAGTCTTATTGTTTTTATGATGTTTGTTTAGAACACAATTTTTGGAAAACTTTTCTTTTACATGGGCCTTTTTAAGGGGCATCTGGTTTCTTTTACAAATTTTGGTAGTGGATATTTTTCTGGAATCATGGCTTGTTTTCTTTTTCCAGAGGTATGTATCCAAGCCTTGTTTATTATTTCCAGATTTTGACCCTTTTAAGCATAGGCTAAAGATGTTTTCCTTAGTTAATTTACTAACTGATTCTTTTAAATAGAGATTTTCTTCAGTTAGAGTTTTTAATTTTCTTCTAACTCTAACTTCTCATTCTTGATTTTCAAATCTTCATTAAAAGATAATTTTATCTTATATTCTTTTAATTGTTCTTCTAGTTGTTCCATTTCTGATTTAAGATCAGAATTAGTGTTTTCCAAACAAGTAGTGTTGTTTTTCAAATTCTTAATTCTTTTATAACATTTTTATGTTTTTCATACAGTTCATTAAATACTTCTTCTAAGTCTTCAGACTCTGATCCTGAATCTGTGCAAGAATGAAAGAAGTTCAGAGTGTACCTCATCTAGTCCTGCCATGAGGGCTAGATTTACCTGCTCTTTCTCCGATTGAGCTTGATGTTTCGGAGCTTGTGCCTCATCATTTTCCCAAGCAGCTGCCATGGCTTTTCTTTTAAATTTCTTGTGCTGCTTCTTGAGCTTTTCGGTTTGGCCATCTTCTTAACCTTGGACAATCTGGTCTCAGATGTCCAGGTTTTCTGCATTCATAGCAGACTGGTTCCTTTTCTTTTCTTTCTTTCTTGTGAATCCTTCTTGATCCATTTTTCTTCTTCTTAAAAATTTTCTGAAGCTTGGACAGAACCTCATCTACGTCACTGTCTTCAGAATCTGCATTTTGGAACTTGAAGAAGTAGAAGGAGTAGCTGCAACTTTAAGAGCATTAGTACATTTTTCTTGATGAGCATTCAGATAGACGCTCCATATTAATTCATGTGCCATGAGGGAACCTATTAAGTTATCAATAGATATTTGGTTAAGTTATGGGCCTCTTCAATAGCAGTTACTTTAGGTGTCCATGAGATAGTTAAAGACCTAAGTATCTTTCTAACATTTTCTTCATCAGATAGGTTTTACCAAGAGAGCTTAAACCAACTACTATGCTTGAAAATCTATTATACATCTGAGTGATATTTTCATGTGGAAGCATTTTAAATTGCTCATATTGAGAGACAAGAATGTCTATTCTAGTTTGTTTTACTTTATCTGTTCCTTCATAAGTTATCTGCAATTTATCCCACATTTCTTTTGCAGATCTGCATGCAGAAACTCTACTAAATTCTTTTTTGGATAAAGCACAACATAAATAGTTCTTGGCTTTAAAGTTTAGAGATATTTATTCTTATCAGCTATTGTAATAGCAGTAGTGCCTGGAACAGGAACAACAACAAAATCACCTACCTCTATTACCTGCCACAGATCGAAGTCTGTGCCCCGAATGAAGCATTCCATTCGCATCTTCCAATTAGGTAGTCCTCTCCATCAAAGAATGGAGGTCTGGTGACTGATTGGCCTTCAGCATATCCTTGAGCTGCCATGGATCTTTACTCTAAGATCGTTAGATCTTCTTGAAAGTTCAGAGACCCGCTCTGATACCACTTGTTGGCCCTTTTGGTACGGCAGCAAGCTAACCTAGAGGGGGGGTGAATAGGTTTTTCTGAGATCTGAAATAGAAACTTAAACACAGAAATTAACACTTGAAGGTTTGGATAGTTTGGTGTGATAAAGAGTAGCAGTGCGGAAGCAAATAAACAATCACACAAATAACACAAGAGATTTATCCTGGTTCGGCCCTTCCCACGTGGAAGTTCTACGTCCAGTCCCCAAGCAAACTCTTGGGATTTCACTAACTAAGGGTACAGTCCCCCTTATGGACCTTACAACACCCTGGATCCCCCACCAGGTCTTCTTCTTTCCGGGCAAGAAGGCAGCCACTTCTCTTACAGGTAAAGAAGCCAACCTCCTGGTACAAACCCCAGTGCGGTTCTGCTAGACACAAACCCTAGCTGGGTTCTACACTGTATACAGTCCTACAGCTGGACAGAAGTCTTTATAAAAAGAAAGAACAAAGCTGAGAGTTGGAACAAATAAAAACAACTACAAGAACTCTCAGCAAAAGACTCTCTCCCCCAGATTTACAAGATGCACACACAGAGAGAGAGAAGAGAGGAGAAGGAGCTTGAAGCTTGAGGGCTTCAGATGCTTGAATACTTCTTCTGGGCTCAGGCTCTTTCTCTCTTTTCTTTTGAGTGTATGTGGAGTTGAGGTTCTTCCCGGATGTACACTCTTGAAAAATCTTCAGGAAAAAGCTTCCTTTTCTTCAGCTATGCTTCAGCTTTTGTATGAGCAGCTTCTTGAAAGGATCCGTTGAAGAGATCCGTTGGAGTTCTAGCCGTTGCTCATCTCCTCTTCATTTGTCTTAATCAGACTCTGATGGTCTTCGATGTCTGTAAGCATAGAAGAGAGTGTTAGCATAAAAGAGTGTTTATGATAAACGATGCATGGTACTGTGCTTCTGCTAACATACTAAAAATAGAGGTCATATCTTTTTGACAAGACTCTGAAATATACATGCAGCTTTTTTGTCAGAAGATATTTGACTTTTCATTTAAGCGCCAAGCATATTTGAAATATAAAAGCAATCTGTGTTTCAACAGAATCCATGAAGAAATCGTTATGAGCATGACTTATGAAATCGTTATGTGAGGAGTCGTTGCTCATTTATAAACAAATCGATGTGAGGGCAAATCGTTGTACTCACTTATCAAATCGTTATGAGACCGATTTCTTATCAAATCACTGCGCTCAAAGAAGAAATCGTTATGGCATCGACTTCTTGCGCTTTACAGAAGAAATCGTTGCGAACACTTATGAAATCGTTATGGCATCGACTTCTTGCGCTTTACAGAAGAAATCGTTGCGAACACTTATGAAATCGTTATGGCATCGACTTCTTAACAAATCGTTATGGGAACGATTTCTTACCAAATCACTGCGCTCAAAGAAGAATCGTTATGGCATCGACTTCTTAACAAATCGTTGCGCTTAATATTTTGGCACTTTAAACAGAAATCGATGTATATTGATTAAACATCGATTTTATCATTTTAGTGCGTCAAATATTGCATCAATGAAAGACTTAGCTTTTGCTATGAGATTGATGCGACACAGATGAAACAAAATATTCAATTTAAGTTACATCATAAATTTTATTATCACCAAAATACAAGAACAAATAGAGAGTGGTTCAATAGTGTATGCATGAATACTTAAGTCGATCCCACCCCGGTCATATATACATATATGTTGGTAGGACTGTCCAGTCCAGTCATACTTTCTCATCCTAAAAATAATGAGTGCTTTCCAGACCAAGGAAATGGAAAACATTGGAGACAGTCATGAATCATGATAGGCAAGCATAAGAACGATCGATTACAAAAATTAAAAAGAAAATTTTATTGCATTTACCGCACCATAAGAATAAGATGACAACTTATGTGACGTTCAACATGGCCACATGGGTTGACACTTAAGCAATCAAATAACAATAGGTGACGATCGACGACTGTGATCGGCGGCGGCGGCGGGTGATGACTGGTAGTGGGATTTAAAATCACAATTTTTGAACCGAAATTTATATTTTGGAGTTAAAGTTTGTACTTTAGAGTTCAAAATCTATATTTTACAGTCTAAATTATTATTAAAAATCCATCCAATATTTTTAAACCCTAAGAGAAGTATTTTATAGCCAAAGTTTGTATTTTGGAGCTTAAAATTATATATTTGAGTCCAAATGACTATTATCTAGTCAATAATTTTAAATCTTAAAGGTAGTATATTTTGGAACCAAATTTATATTTTGAAGACAAAATTTATATTTTAAAGCTTAAAGTTTGTATTTTAGAGCCCAAATGACTATTATCAGGTATATTTTTAAATCCTAAATATAGTAATTTGGAGTGCAAATTTGTATTTTAAAGTCAAACTTTATATTTTAAAGCCCAAGGGTTATAGTTTGGAGTCTAGTCATCAATCGACTAAGATCGGCCACTCGCCACCTCCGTCGGTCGTTGTTTGTCACCGATCCTCAACCGTCAATCATTGATCGGCTGCCAATTGACACTATCACTCGTCATTCTTCTCTCATCATCGTTGCTCGCTGTCATTGGTCACAATCGTCGGTCACCGTCGATCGTCATTACGTGACATCAAAGGTGGTGGCACGTTGACCCCACCTTGCTGCACTTAATTAATATTACAGTAAGTGCAAAAGGCTAAAAACTAAAGCCCATCTGAAGTATACAAGGTTTAAAAACTTTTAGTAGGTTTTTAGCTTGGTGTCAATATTGAAAATTATTACTAAGCTCCATACTTTTAGCTTATTCTATGTAAATTACCACAAATCATTTTTGTCACTTTTGAATAACTCAACGATTTATTATGGTTCGAAGATAGCCAAACCTAGAGTTAATGGCTAATATACCAGACATGCGACAAGGTGACTTCTCTCGAATATAGTTCAAGCATTTAAATTCCAGTCCCTAGTACTGCTGTATAATTCAAAGAATGTAAGCCCAAGCAGCCTACCAATTAGAAGAAATTTCCCTTTCAAGATTAGACAAACCGACGAATTGGATGGCACTTTCTTTTGCTAATATAGTACGAAATGGAGCGTGCGGCAACAGTGCACGTTGATTCGATTCGATTTGTTTTGAAGTTTAATAATAAAAATTAAAAGAAGAACAAAATCATAGATACCTGATCAGCCCAAAAAGAACAATGTACGCCCATGCATGTACTCCTTTAATAGTCATCTGAAATGAAACATTCAGGATCTTACAGAAACATCTCCCGTTTAATCGAGGAATACCTGAGATTGTTTAAATTTTATAAACATTAGAAAAGTGAAATACACAATATTGACATTTGTAATCAAAGTTTCCCGATTATTTGTACCTGGAGAATATGATGGCGCTCCGTACACTCACAAGGCAAAGTCAAAGGACAAAAAGGAATAACCTCTAAACTTGGCATGCGTACTCTCTTGAAACGCCTACCAAACCACCATTTATCGACCGACAATCTCAACTCACTCCTCTATTGGATTAAAGATATGTTTTCCATCAAGAGAGCACCTTGGGTTTTTTTTTTTTCTTCCGTTTTGTCCATGTTGACTAAACGAAAGTTTTTTTTTATACATGCAGAATTACTATCAAAGTACTTATGGAGGTTTTTTTTATTCACATTTTACACTCGAACAATCTCATAGTTCCTTAAAGCTTTCATCATCAAATGCAAACTCACTCCTTTTATTAATCTTCCTGTGGACTTTCTTCAAGCACCCACACAGAATCAAAAAGCCTATGAAGTAGAGGGCTATTCGTTGCTTTGGGTTCCTCAACTTGTTCAACTAACAAATTTTACGCATCTTTGCACGTCCTTCAGTCATTTGAATACAGTACCAGAAGTGAACTACCTCATGCTGCACTACTACTGATCCCGCTAATCACTTCGGCTTCCTCCCCATCAAAATGTGCAGACGTGCGCATTCTATCCGTCATCCTGTGTCGTGGTAAAGCACCCTGCGACCGAGAGCAATAGCTGGTCCACGACGCGAGAGAGAGAGAGAGAGAGTTTAAGGGTGGGGTGAGGGAACACAGAACTCTTGCATTCGTGGGGCTCAGAAACCCACTAGAGACTGTCGGGAGAATTGGAGGGAGGGGGGGGGCACACGTTTGTCACTGACATATCCCAGTCCCTCAAGCCGAAGAAGAAGACGACGAAGCTAGCAGAATGCCCTAGAAAATAATCCAAGTACACCACCACCCCTACGGCTAGATAATGATTAGGGTAGGAGGTGAGGGGGTGATGGTGGCAAAGGGTGGCACCTGCCCCACGCCCTCTCCCCGCCTTCACCGGCCGGTGGACGTACGGAGGGGACTCGATTTGACGGCCACCCTGCCTCCTCCGTCCTAAAGCGGCGGAGCGTGAGAGGGGAGGGGAGGGGAAGGGGAGGACGCCCGCGCACCATCGAAGGGGCAAAGGCCCCCCCGTCTGTTCCCCCCCAACTTGCCCTAGCGTGGGGACGTAGGTGTGTGGGCATCCCGGTCGGACTGCGGTAGCCGCGTGTGGGCGCACACTACGTACACCACCGGCGCAACCCATTGGCGGCCAGCCTTCTCCTGACCCTACAGCCGACCCTTCCCCCTCTCAAGTCCCCCTCCCCGCATTGCAACGTGGGACTGTGTGTATGTGCATGTGGTAGGGAAGGAGGACGGTGTAAAGGGCACTTGTGTGGATAATGCAAGCGGTTCGAAGGCTGGAGGCCATGAATGAGGTAGCTGCTGTGCTCTCTCTGAAGAAGTGAGGTTTCTTCTTTTAGATATTATATTTACTTTTTTCCTCTTGGGTATGGATGCATGGGGGCCAAGCCAGAAGCTTTTGTGGTACCATCACTTGTACCGCACGGGAGGGAGGGGGGGGTGCGGGTGGAAGGAGGGTTGGGGTGCAATTTTTTGTCTCCACTTCCCCCACTCACCCCTCAAGTTCACTACCTTTCCTTTTCAAGGTTTCCTCCTCTTTTTCTTTCTCCTTTCATGGGTGTCGTAGAAACAGAGATTGGATGGATTGGCCATGAGAGGATAAGCTCTCCCAAAAGTCCCCCCTCTCCCTTCCTTGTGACCTCCCCTCCCTTTGCTTTGCTCAGCTGCATCAACTACTTAATGAAAGTTGATGTTATTTAGCAGCAAATCAGCTCCCCTCTTTGTAACTTTCTGTAAGCATCCTCACTCTTTTCAAGCATTCCTTCCAAAAAGCAGGTAACAAGAACAGGCCCATGACCTAACGCTTCCGGCGGATGATGCACGTCTCCAGAACGACCTCTGTGCAATCCCACCATGCGATCCCTTTTGCTCTCCACACAGCGTAACGACTAGTGCAGAACCCACAAATTAATATAGTCGGCGGTCCGTGGCCGGGCGACGCCGTCATGCGGCGATCCTTGAGAGAGGTGATTAGCATCATCATGTCCAGGTATGATCCCCGGTGGCGGTAGGCCCTCCCACCTAATTATATGCTCTGCTTACGCTAATCCTCGCCACCTTTCCCAGGAAAAGAGTTATCTAATCCCCAGCTTGCCGTGGCTGCCCTTGCTGCCCGGAGGATATATGTGTACAGTTGCACCCACATTCCCACACGGCTTTTACATCTAAAAGGCTCCTCCTTTCTTTCTCTGCCAGATCTTGTTCGGGCAGCGTAGTATATTGCAAGGGGACCCCCCCTCGACTTCCTTTATGGTTTTGATAATGGGGTAGTGCCCTTCCCGGAGTGATGCATACTTGCACGCATGTTGTTAGATGCTTACATAGAGCAGTAGGGGGTGGACGCCCTCCCCGGGCCACTATCCGAATGGGAGGATGTAAAGTTGGATTTAGGTGTGCTTTCAAAAGGATTTGGCATCACCTTAAGTTAATCCTTCTTTCGTAAGAGGGGACTTGCATCGCCGCACCACGTTGTCGCCATCGTCGCCGTCGGTGGTGGTCGTCATCATCGTCACCCTGTCTCTGTCATGACGCCGCCTTGCCGTCCCGCTTGGTGGTCGGCATCTTGGCGCAAGTCGTGCCCTTAATGGAGCTGTGAGGCGTTGCCGGAGGAGCTCGACCTTGGAGCTGTTGCAAGATTGTGTCGGCCAGTGAAGCGTGGGTATTAACAAGAAAACAGCCGGATAGCTCTCTAGCTAGCAAATCAAAAGGTTTTCTTTAAAAATATAGTATGGTTTGAAATATTATTTAGGTAAAGAATATTAAAAAATTTTAATTAGTAAGTTGGCACAATTTTGTTGCTCTTTTTCTAAAAAAAATAATAAAAAATAGAAATAAGTCGTGGCATGACCGATTTGACCAAACTTAGTGTCTCCGACCTCCCTTCTTCTTTCTCCTCTCCATGCCACTTTTTTCTTCTTCTTACATCTATAATTTTATTAATATTTATATTTTTAAAATAATATTAAATTTTAAAAATAAAATTTATATTATAATAAAATCCAATACACAGCCACCCCTTTCTTAGCCCTTAAAGAAGCATACGCGCTATAATTATTTAACTAAAATCAAATTAATTCATTTAAACACAAGTTATTTGGAATATGATAAAATTTATGGTGATTTTAATTTATTTTTGGGAATAAAATTTCATGTGTAAAAGCTACTTTAAAAATTAATAAATTAAATTAATCTCATATTCGTATACCAATAATTCTCAATATTCTTATATCTAGAATTAACATATTTTTTAAAAAATTGTGTTTGTCTTAGATCTCATTTTCATTACTCAAATTAGGTAACGTCTCGTCAAGATACACATGTTAATAAATCAAAAGTAACACCTTCGTTACGTAACATCTATTTCAAATAGATCGGGGGTGTTGCTTTTAATTTCGTGATATTCTTATGTTATTAACATAACTGTCTTATTATCTTCGGATATGTGCATCTCGATAAGATGTCATTGAACTTGAGTAACGAAATTGAGATCTAAGACCATTATAATTTTTTAAAAAATGTGATGGTTCTAGATATAAGAATATCTAAAATTATTGGTGCACAGATATTGAGATTAATTTAATTTATAAAAATTTAGAGTAGTTTTTACATGATGAAATTTTATTCTGAAAAAATAAACTAATATTATCATAAAAATTATTATATTCCAATTAACTTGTGTTTGAAATTTCACCTTAATTGAATATCATTTAGATATAAACTTAAAAAGGGCAAATTAATTAAGAGTCCCTAATAGATATTTCACTTATTTTATAGTCCCTGACAGAACTGTAACTCATTATAGTAAGCGTTATCTCCTGTTACAGTACACGTTAAATCATGTTATAGTAAAGGCCTCCCTATTATAGTAAGGGACTTCTAATTATTTTTCTAATTAAAATCTTAAAAAATCTAAATAAATTAATTTGATTTTATTTAAATAATTATACAGTGAATATTTTTTTAAAGGTCTGTATGTTGGATTTTACTAAAATTTAGTATCATTTTAAATATATAAATATTAATAAAACTATACATATAAGAAGAAGAAAAAAGTGACATGGAGAGGAGAAGAAGAAGGAAGAGAGGGAGATTGAACAAATGGGTCATGTCATAACTTATTTGCTCAAATCGGTCATGTTATGATCGATTTCTAAATTTTAATAAATTTTTTAAAGGGTGCGTTCACCGTCAAAATCGTAGTACAATGTGAATTAAAATTTTTAAGATGTTATTTACCTAAATAATCTTTCAAAACATGCTAGGGGTGAAGAAAGAGGAGGGGGACAAACGTTAGGGTGTTGGTGGCACCTTTCTGCGGAAATTTCCATTACAATTGTTACCACTTACCACACTCTATCCCGCGTTTCCTTCCACAGGGGTGTCGATATGGGAGGAGAGTAGCGCTAGCGCCCGTGACTTCCTCCTTGAAAGCTAGCCATGGCCGTATCCATGGTTGGAGATTTTGACTTCGGAACATAAGTTTGCGATTTCTTTTGCAAGATAGCAGCCTGGCATTTCTCAACAGTTGTATAGGGGCCAACGTTTTTCACCATTGTTCCCATACGCTATCACCATCACATAATGCTCTAAAGGTGAGGTACCATCATGAGCCATGGAAGACGAAAGCCAAAGGGTACTTGAGGCCCAATAACTTTATTAGCCCACACTCTTGTATTAATGGGACAAACTTGGGTTATTTGCTTTTACAACCTCCTTACTTGCACTATTTCAGAAACTTCTTTTTTCTGAAAGAAAACTTTGGAAGAATCACCAAGGCCACATTTGTATTGAGGCTTATATATTCTTTTGTTTAAAAACATGATCAAGTTACCTCTCTAATGTGTTGCCCAGCTAGTAAGCCCAGAGAGGGGGTGAATGAGATTTTAAAAATTCTAGTCAACTTAAAACCTGTTCACAAAAATACTTAACAGATAACGCTCAAGTAGATGGTTAAAGTAAGTATGAAATAAACAAATGAACACACAAATGCAATCACACAAAAGACACAGGAGATTTATCCTGGTTCGGACCTTCTCACACGGAAGTCCTACGTCCAGTCCCTGAGCAACAACTCAGGATTTCACTATCTAGGGTACAGTCCCCCTATGGACAAACAACACCCTGAATACCCCACCAGGTCTTCTTCTCTTTCTGGGCAAGAAGGCAACCCACTTCTTTTGCAGGCTCAGAAGCAAACTACTTCTTTTACAGGCATAGAAGCAAACCTCCTGGTACAGACCCCAGTGTGGTCACAACACCCAGCCGCAGCTGGTCTTCCTTCACACGAAGGGAACAACACCCTGGAAACCACTAGATCTTCCTTCAACACAAAGGGAAACAAACACAGGAATGTGTTTACAGGGAAGCCCCTAGATCAAGCCTATAGAATAGAACTTGATCTGAAGCAAAGACTAAGAGGATAAAAGATCTACAGAAAATAATCTCTCTCAGTACTAAAGGCTCTCTCAGGATTTACAGAATGCACAGAGAGCAAAGAGCTAGACGAAGATGGGATTGAGGCTTGGCTCTTGTTGAAGGCTCGAAGAAGACTTCTTCAGAAGGAGTGTGAGCGCTATCTTCTTCACTAAGCTCGTTGTGTATTATCGTTGTTATTGTTCTGGAGCTTCAGTCTTCTATATATAACTTCAACTTGAAATCTATCTGTTGAAGTAGCCGTTGTCTCCAAGCTCAAGTGTACATTAGACTGTATGGTGTAGAGGCTTCTGGTTCAACGGTCCTTTGCGTTTCATGCACGTCAAGAGGAGAAGATCTTCTTTGATATATCTTGTGTTTTCATTTCCAATGTTACATATGGAACGCTGTTAGAGACCTGCACATATTCAAGCTTAAACAATAGATAGCTAATTAAGCTGTCTCTTGCTGTCAGTCAACGTTAAAAAATCTTTATACGGAATGGAAGTTCTAATCTGTTCTTCTAAAGATATGGATAAAAGATACTCATGAGTATGGAAGATATTATGCATGAGTGATACGTTCAGTCTGCACAGTTGTTAGAAAGATATGCGTGAAGACCTTTTTGACTTTTCAAACAATTCAAAATATTAAGTCATAATACCTTTTTGACTTTTCAAACTATTCGAAATATTAAGTCATTATATTCCAGAAATCGTTGCGAGCATGACTTATGAAATCGTTGTGCAAACAGGTCGTTATGCATATGAATCGTTGTGAGCATTATGATCAAACTGATGCACATTCAAATCGTTACAACATGATGAACAAATCGATGTACAAGTCGTTATGAAGTTATAAGCAAATCGATGTTCAAATTGTTATGATGTATAAGCAAATCGATGTACAAATCGATGTGAACGAATCGTTATGAGCAAATCGATGTGAACGAATCGTTATTTGAACTGAAGGCAAATCAATATTCAAGCAAATCGTTTTGAGAGAGCAAATCGATGTTCTTACAGAAGAAATCGATGTTCTCTTTAAAGAAATCATTGTGAGAGCAAATCGTTGTTCTCACAGAAGAAATCGATGTGAGACAGAAATCGTTGTTCTTTATCAAAGAAATCGATGTGGAGAACAAATCGTTGTTCTCACTAAAGAATTGATGTAACTCTTAAGAAATCGTTGTGAGCCTTAACGAATCATTATAGAAGGCAAATCGATGTGAGGGCAAATCGTTGCGCTCACTTGCCAAATCGTTATGAGCCTTAATAAATCGTTATGAAGGGCAAATCATTACGAGCCTTAGCAAATCGATGTGATCTTTAAAGAAATCGTTGAGAATGAAGAAATCGATGTGAACAAATCGTTCTAGCCTCTTAACAAATCATTATGAGAGACTTAACGAATCGTTCTGAGAGCAAATCGTTATGGCCACTAAAGGAATCGTTGCGAGAAGCAAATCGATGTGACCAGATCGTTGTGAGAGTAGATCGTTGCGCTCACCATAAGAAATCGTTATGAGATCGATTTCGAGGAAACCTTTATTTCTTTCTGAAGAAATCGTTATGACTCCAAACCGATAAAGACTAAACGAATCCTTGTGAGTATGAATCGTTATGAGCATAAGGAAATCATTGTAGCTCTATAGAAATCGTTATGACTTGCAGAAAAATGTTATGAAATTGATGCAACATAGATGAAACATGATATTCAATTTAATTACTCATAAATTTTGTTATCATAAAGATATACTTGATATCATCATAAGTTTTGTTATCACCAAAATATAAGGACACACATAGAGTGGTTCAACATAATGAAGTATGAAGTATGTCATGTATTTGGACAAAAGAATCATGTAGCATGTTGCCCAGACCAGATGGGGGGGTGTGAATGGGTAAAATTTGCAACTCCAAAATTACACGATAAAATGCGTGTGTTAGAGTTAGATAATCGCGAAAATTGAAAGACAAAGCAAACATACAGGACACAAGGATTTATCTTTGTTAGGTATTGAACTCTTTTTCAATTCTACGTCCAGTCTTCAAACAATGCAATAAGATTTCACTAACTCAAGGGTACATGCCCCTTTTATATAGATACTATAACACCCAATTCAACTGGTCTTCTCTTCACAGCCCGAAGGCAAACTACACACCAGTATACTACTGGTCTTCTCTTCTACCTAAGGAGAACAACACACTAGTAAACCCTACTAGTCTTTTCTTAACGCAAGAAGAGGTATGAAACATGAAACACAGAAATGTACAGGATATCCCTAAACCAAGCACAATATGAACTGGCGTAGCTTGATATGAGACAAAGTTTGAGAGAGGGGAAATACAACAATAGGTTCACTCAGAGACACAATTATCTCTCTCTTGAGAAATCAACGGGAGCAAAGGGGGAGAGAGATTTTGAAGATTGGAAGCTTGAGAGATCTGCTTATTGCTTCTTGAGAAGTGGTGCACCAAGAAGTTTGAATTTCAGAGCTTGAACAATTCAGAACTAGGGAGCTTCAAAGTTTTTAGGGCCGTACTGCCTCTCACGTTCATAGTCTCCTTCTTTTATCTATGTTGAAAAGAATCAGTTGATCTAACTATTGTGTCTTCTCACAGTTTGTGGATTTCCAAGGCAGCAGTTTGCATGGTCTAACGTTATTGTTGTGTGAGTACCATAAACATGCAAGCCATTAATGCTATGCTACAAATAGAGAGACAGAAAAAGATCTTGTGTTAGTCAACCCACATCTCAACTACCCAAAGTTCACTTTTCCTATTGGTGGTATGGCTATAACAAGTAGGCTTTTGCTATCATGCAAATGGAAAAGTCGTGTCTTCAGCAACCTATTCTTGTGACTTAAAATAGGCATGAAATTGAAGTTAAATAACCCACGAGTTTAAAGGGTCTTTATCCTCTCATTTTGGTGTTTATCACTTAAAATTGGGATTTTCTCTCTCATTTTTCTATAAAAGCAAGGCCATTTCTTTCAAAAAAGAAGGAACCCCGATTTTCACCCCGAAGGGCTGCCGAAATTTCCTGTGATCTGGACTTAGCTCGAAATCCACCCTTCTCCTCCCATTTTCACACATTCTTCACACTAAGCCATGATCATTCTTCATCAACAAGGCTTGGTGCTTGAAGAGGGCGACCCCATCCTTCTTCCTCAGCATCTGGAGTGTACGAGGACGTCCACCACGCCAGGGAGTTGCCCCATACGGGGCTTCATCTCTTCCCTCCCTTTCTTCTTCTTTATTTCATGCATTTCTCTCATTTTCTTAGATAGGATCTATTTTAGCTTCCTTCCCACGTTTTCCAAAACCCTAGGGGTTTAAAACATCACCCCCAGGTTCGTTCCCCCCATGCTTTGTTCTTTCTTTCAATTTAGAGTAGATATTACGCTTAATATGGTCTAACAGGGTTTATTTTGTGGTTTTTCGTTGTTTTGGCAGGCACACAAGCAGATCTACGAGGAGCTCTTGTCCTCTGGCCGGCCGGAGGGCAGGAAGAAGGTCCCAACCACCATTCTCCCGCACTGTAGAGAACGCGGCTGAAGAGAGGGACGCGACAGCGTAGACGCGCCCTAGAAGGGCGTCGCGACTTCAACTCTATTGCGGCGGGGTTACCCGTTGCGATCTCAGGTCAGTAACGTTCTCCCTCCCTTCCTAGAATAGTTAGCCATGTTGTCTTTCATTCCCTTTGGCAACTATCTAGGTGGCGATCACAATTTCCTTTCCATACTTCTATGATCTTAGCATCTTGTCCGCGTGTTTTGGGGGTGCGCACAACCCCGTGATTACACCTTTTGGCGATCACGGTAGGACCTTCAGTGCTAGCCTCGTGTTTTGCTTGCTTGTCTGCCATAATGATGTATTTCAATGCTTTTTAGAATCTTGTTAGGTCTGTTTCGTATTATTTTGTTTTTTCCTGTGTTCGGTGGGTGACGCGGCGCATCGCGCCGACGCGACAAGGACGCGTCCATAAAGGCGGACGCGACAACAGGTGCACTTCCTTTTCTCTCCCTTTTATCCAATTTTGTTTTTGTGTTTAGTCCATGCCCTCTTCATGTTGTCTCTTGTATATATTTTATGTTTCTGTTTGTTAGAATCATACTACGGCTCGGCTTTTCCGTTTAATTTTGGTGGTTGTGTCCTGGCATTTTTGCGTTGTGGTGTACAACGCGACCTTGTAGCGTCGCCCGAGGGGGACGCGAACACAGGTACGCTTCCTCCACTTTCTTGTCCTCCCTCTTCTGGTCTGGAGAACCACTCTATGTTTGCTCCATATTATACTATCATGTACGTACGTGTTTTTGTTTGTTAGAATCCTGTTAGGGGTCAGTTTTTCCTTTTATTTTCACTATTTATTTCTAGTTATTGTCGTGGTTGGTCGGGAGGTCGCGATCAGGTCGCGTCGAAGCGGGCGGTCGTGATCAGGTCGCGTCGGAGCGGGCGGGCGCGTGATCAGGTATGCTTTGTTCATGCCTTGCTTGTGATCCATTCGTCTTTCTGTGTGTTTAGTGTGTTCTTTATGTGCCATCTAGACTGCTACATGCTTGTATTGTGTTTTAGGATAGTCTGTCTGCCTATTGTTTGCCTGTGATTGGGGGTCTATGCGCCTGTTTCTATCGCGGCCATCTCATCGGTCGCGATAAGGTCGCGGCGGACCTGGTCGTCGCGACTTCAGCAGTGGACCACCAGTTACTCTGTGTAGTTTACACTAGGGTTTGCAGGCACCTCGGTGCATCTGGGTTTATGCATATACTCTGGGCCGTGTAGATTAGGTTTTCCTCCTTGGTTGAGTGGTTCCTCTCACCTGCGAGCACTCATAGGCTGACTAGGGCCGCCCTCCGAGGGCCTCCGTAAGTCCTCGTGGCTGTACGCACGTTGCGGTTCGCCGGGCAGGTTGTACCCGTTGTACTCCTTAGATAGGCCGTGTCCGACGCGTGAGTTTATATCCCTTAGTCACACTGAAGTACTCGAGTCCTTGCCTACTAGGATCATTGACCGAGTGTCACCTCATTAATTAATCCATTAAAAGGTTAAGTGGAGCCTAAAATATTCGTGGTAATCATGTTCACTTGAGTGCTTGTTTGGTGAACCCCTTATCATCTCCCAGTCCTTTCTTGATTGTGTTAGAGTCTAGGGCTTGTGTGGTACTGCGTCATCCCCTACTTGTGTAGGGACATTGTATGCGTCATTGTCTAGGTCGTTCGAGTCTGCCTCCCCCTACCATCGTTGTATTATATCATAACCCTTTGTTCGGCATGGATCAATTCTGTGTCCTTTCCTGCGATGCTCTGCCCTTAGGGCTTCTTGAGGATATGGCCCAGCCTTCCGAGGCCACCCTCTCCGGGCATATCCAGCCCCCCTCTGCCGTCGACGGTCAGTCTCGCCCACCTTCTCCTTCTGGGGCAGACGACCCACACGCTCAGTTTACTCAGCTCCTTCCTCACCTGAGCCCCGACCAAGTTCGGGAGTTTATCGCCGCTGCCAAAGGCAAGCCTCCCCTTTCTCCTCCATCCCGTAATTCTACCCAACAGGCTATGTCTTCTGTCCCCGTTGCTTCTGAGCCACATGTCCCTTTCGCCATGGCAGATCCTACCCCTCTTCGTCTCGGGCTATTCATTTCTCTGAGCCCAACTACCCTCCAGTTCGGGAGGATCGGCCTAGATCACCTCCGGTATCTTCTTTCTACCGGGTCGATCCTGTCCCCATTCCTCGCGAGAGGTCCTACTCCTTAGAGTAGTCTCGCTCCCTTATCCCCGCTCATCACCCTGCGTCCCCTCCGATTTCCTTGCGAAATGGACGTCCATGAAAAGGGAGCTGCATGATCTAAGGAGACAGTTGGACCCGCAGAAGGCCGCGGACATCCCCCTTCCTTCTTTCCAACACCTCCGGGTTCCGCCCCAGTCAGAACTCCCCGTCTATAGGCGATATTCTGGGGTAGGGGACCCCTATGTACACCTGAAGGATTTTGTGTATGAGTCTGCTCCACACAAGTATGACCGTCATCTTATGGCATACTTGTTCAGAAAATCTTGGATGGTCCGCCCTTGAATGGTTTTATTCCCTACCTCCAGAAGAGGCCGAAGACTTCTAGATTGCTCAGGAAAGGTTTCTGCAGCAGTTTCAAGATCGGGTTGGACCCGAGTACTCATTTGTGGACCTTGTGGCTGAGAAGATGAAGCCTGAAGAGGAATTTTCAGTTTATGCTGACAGATGGCGCTCACTGGCCGCTAAAGTTCGCTGCCCTATGCCCGAGGAGGAGAAAGTCAAGTTGCTCATTGCCAATGCCACCCCTACTTACTGAGCCATTCTAGCCATGAACGACATCACCACCATGCACCAATTGTATAGTCGAGCCCGCTTCATTCAGACCCAACTTAAGGACTCGCCTATTCATTCCATGTTTGAGACCCCTAAATCCCATTACCCTAAGAAGTCCCAGGGCCCAGTTACCGAGGGGATCCAAACTAATGAACAAGTGGGTGCGATGAACAATTCCCAGGGCTCAGTAGGTAGGGCACCTTTCAATCAGCAACCTCAACAACCTTGGAACAACAATAGGCAGCCACCTCCTCAAAGCCAGAACCCTCAGTCAAGTCAGTATAACCAGGTACTCCACCGCAAAATGGCTATGCTCCTCGAAAGCCCAATGGGCCTAAGAGGGCACAATACCCACCTCTCCTAGAAAGCCTAGCCGACATCTTTGCAGCCCTCATGGCCCTTAATGCTCTTAGACTCTCTCCCGAGAAGGCAAACTGGAATATGGCGGCAGATCAGACCAAGTATTGTGTATATCACCGCCATCCTGAGCACAATGTAGCGGACTGCTTCCAATTTAGGGACATTATCTTTGACCTCCATGAGCAAAATCAGATTGATTGGGCTGAAATGAAGAGGTTAATTCAAACCCTGAGGGACCATCAAGGCCAGCAACAGCAGCAGTAACAACAGAGAAGATAGCAGCCACAGTAGCAACAGTTTCAGCAGCAACAGCAGTTCAGACAGTCATTCCAGCAGCAACAGCACCAGCAGCAACAGCAACAACAGCCACAGCAGCCACAACAACTGGCAAACGATCTTAGAATTATCCGGAATCCGATGCCACAACATCAGCCCACTCCAACCCACAACCTGTTCCACCACCTCCTCCGCCTGCTCAAGTAAACCTCGCCCTCCGGAGCGGGCGGATTTTTCACCGGATGTACCCCAGTACATCCGCGTCTCTGTCGGGTCAACCGACCCACAACTCCAACTCCAACAACCAACAACAACAGCAAGAGGTCGAGGAAACTGATCCGTCCCAGGGACCCAGTATGACATTTTGAAACACTTGGATCAGATGCCGGCGAAGATATCTATACTTGAATTAATCAAGAGGTCACAGACTCATCAAGATGCCCTAAGGGCCTTTTTGCAAAGGGTCATGGTCAGTGAAGACATGAACCCCGATAATCTGCTGACTGCTCTCTCGATCGTCAACAAGGGGCCCACGATTACTTTCACAGACAGTGAATTAGCCCCTCCAGAGGCCAGGAAAATGTCGCTATGTGTGTCACTGACTATAAACAAGGTGGCCCTTGACGCCGCCTTAGTTGATACAGCGGCATCCATAAATGTGTGCCCCTTAAGCACCCTGAGATCATGCAATATATCAGAACACCGTTTGCAGCCCACTCCCACTACTATAGCTGCATATGACAATTCAAGGCGAGCTTGTCACGGTCTTGTTTCCTTAGAGGCAGAATTGGGCCCGCTTATCATGACCATTGATTTCTATGTCCTTGACATTGATCCCACTTATAAAGCTATCCTGGGCAGGCCTTGGATTGAAGCACTAGAGGCGGTTCCCTCCACAGCGCACCAATACTTGAAATTCCCATTCCAAGGCCGTATTGTCAAAGTCAGAAGTGCGGCAACTACACACACAGCTGAAGCTATTGAAAATTTGATGTTGGCAGTCTAGCCTACCAGCAAGCCCATCATCTCTGTGTTAGATATAAACTATCCTTAGGCTTACACATTTTCCTCCGCTCGCCAGATTGCGTCCCCTTCAGTAGCCGCTATCAACAAGAGTCCCTTAGCAGGATCCAGGGGCTGGAATATCATGATCAAGATTGGCTACCAACCCGGAAAAGGCCTAGGGGCACATCTTCAAGGCAGGACTCAGGTCATTGCCAATTCAAAGCAGATCACAAGACATGGCCTAGGATACAAGGAGTGGGCAGCACAATTTCCAACGGGCAGCATAACACAAGAACCCCTCACATGGTGGTTATATGATCATTTCGTCAGAGGCCCTGTACAGCCGGTGTATATTACCATCCTAGGGGCAAACACATCAGAAGACTGGCGACCGGTTAAAAGAAAGAGAACAGCAAAAGCAGAAACAGAAGCAGAAGCAAGGGCACAGGAGATAGAGCATGAAGATATGCTGCTGGCAATTGGTTCTTTGTTCCAAGATCAAGAACTCCCGCAGCATCCAACAGTTGAAGAAGCGGCAGATACAGCGCACCACCAAGCGACAGTTGCTTGAGTGTGGTGAAGATTTTGATCAATCAGTTCAAATCAACCTAATAGACGAGTTCTGGCCAAGGCAACCCCGGCCTCCTAATTTCTCCATATTTCCATGCTTGTTTATAAATTTTCCTTAATTCCCCCTTCTCCCCCTTTGATTCTACAGCTCTCCCCTGACGCCCTCGAAGCGTTAACCTCTCCTTCACCTCTTTTCGTTCTTTCTTTCGATGGCTCGCTTTTGTCATTCTCGCGACGCCGTCATATGTAAAATAGTGTCTTTCTGTCCTTAGTATAATATGTCTAGTATATTTTGATTAAAAAAAATCCTCTTTCTTCGGACGGCAATCCCCGTCTTCTTGTCCCTTCTTCTTTGAACGGCGATCCCCGTTCTTTCCTCCTCCTTTCATCAGGCGGCGATCCTCGTCTTCCAATCTCACCAAACAGTCATCTCCCCCTCTCCACCTTCCGCTGCAATCACCAGTTTTTGACGGCGATTCTCGTCATCCCCCACTTTCAAATATTCGGACGGCGATCCCCGTCATTCCGCTTTCTTCGCTCGACCGCAATCCCCGTTACCTCGATCTTCTCCTTCCCTCGGCGGCGATCCCCGCCTCTCCTTCCTTCTTCCGCAAAAGCTGCAGCCTTTGCTCGCATGACCGACATGGTCACGCCGGGCGATCCGGGTGAGGGGCCTTCTGTTCCCCTGCACCCCGACTTTTCTGCAGGCACCCTGAGCTTGGGTGGCCTGCCTCCTCCTCCAGACCCATCGGAGGATTCTCGCGGCTCAGCCGCGCCTATTCCTTTCCCTTTCAATAAACCTCTGGACGTTCCTCCAGGGCCTCCTGTAAATAGCGGTTCTAGTATAGGTTCAAGGGTAGGATCTAGTAAGTCCCCGTCCCCGTCTAGGAAGAGTAAGGGTAGTGGTGTACCCCGTAATATCTTTTAGATATGGCGCAAAGGTGTGGCACTCTCCTAACTGTTGAAGAGTTTGTCCATGAAGCAGTCGTCATAAACATAGAAGCTCAACACGAAGAGGAAAGTCTAGACGACGGATTTGGAGTATATGAGATCCTAGCTGAGGATGACCCAGCGGATGAATAAGATGGTGAGTTAGACAACACTATCGAGATGTATTCAAGCGGAATGAGAAGATTCGATGAACCTACATCGGTAGTGGATGAACCCACCAAAGAGGTAAATGTGGGAACAGAGGAAGACCCCAGGCTACTGACCATAGCTTCCAATCTCCCATCTAATGAAGAAGAGGCGCTCATAGAAATACTAAGGAGTTTAAGGATTCTTTTGCCTGGTCCTATGACGACATGCCCGACATTGACCCTGAGTTGGTGGAACATAGGTTAATTCTGAAGCCAGGGGCAATAGCTGTTAACAAAAATTAAGACGTTTCCACCCCCACATTGCTTTGAAGATGAAAGAGGAGATTGATAAACTACACAAAGCTAGGTTCATCCGTGTAGTCCTCTATCCTATGTGGTGGCAAATATAGTCCCGATGATGAAGAAGGACGGAAGAGTGCAAATATGCATAGACTTCCGGACTTGAATAAGGCATGTCCAAAGGACAATTTCCCTTTACCTCACTTGGATGTGCTGATTGATAACACTGCTGGGTATGAGACTCTGTCTTTCATGGATGGATACTCAGGGTATAACCAAATCCGTCTAGCCCGGAGGACCAGGAGAAGACCTCTTTCACCACGCCCTGGGGAACATATTGCTATGTGGTCATGCCGTTCGGATTAAAGAATGCCGGCGCCACTTATCAAAGGGCGATGCTAGCTATCTTCCACGATATGATTCATATTGATGTTGAGGTTTACGTGGATGATATTGTGGTGAAATCTCAGACTCAAAGTGAACACTCCTCCGTGCTTGCTAAGGTGTTTCGGCGTGCACAAGAATATAAATTGAAGATGAATCCAAAGAAGTGCGTGTTTGGGGTTTCTTCAGGCAAATTGCTAGGTTTCATAGTCAGCAAACGGGTGATTCAGATAGACCAGCATAAGGCCAAGGAAATCAATGAGATGCCTCCTCCTAAGAACATTTCTGAACTTCGAGGTTTCATTGGTCGGCTATAGTTCATAAGGAGATTCATATCTCAGCACTCTCAAAGATGCCGGCCTTTCTATGAACTATTAAGAGGAGGAGTCGAATTTGAATGGAATTCTAAATGCCAAGAAGCCTCCATGAGCTCAAGAGTTATCTAATGAATCCGCCCGTGCTACAGGCGTCTGTCCCTGGGAAACCCTTAATCCTATATCTGTCAGCAATTGAGGACTCCCTAGGAGCTGTCCTTGCCCAACATGATGACTCGGGAAAAGAAAGGGTAGTTTATTACCTATCTAGGTTATTCAATCCTTCCGAGCTCAAACTCACCACAATGGAGAAAACATGTGCAGCGCTAGTGTGGGTAGTGCAGAAACTGAAGCACTATTTCCTAGCCCATAAGGTGAGTTTGATTTCTAGAATGGATCCTATTAGGTATCTCCTGGAGAAGCCTATTCTTGCCGACAGATTGACACGTTGGCAGAGCTTCTTGTCTCAATTCGATATCACCTTTGTAGTCCAGAAGGCTATAAAAGGGTATGTCATTGCTGGCACCTTGCTCACCTCCCTCTTCCTCATAGTGACACGGTTCAAGAGGATTTCCCCGATGAAAACCTGTCACTTATCTCTCGAGATCCCTTCTGGTCACTCCATTTTGATGGAGCTCTCAATTCTAGGGGATGGAGCATAGGTGCTGTTTTGCTCACCCCAGAAGGGATCACCATTCCACTTGCTTATCAGCTCTAGTTCCCTGCCACCAACAACGTGTCCGAGTATGAGGCTCTCCTGGCTGGTCTTAAGCTTACCTATCTTTTAGGCTCACGTCATCTCAAGATCATAGGAGATTCTCAACTCATTCTTCGGAAGGTCCTTTCTACTTACCGCACCTGTGACCCTAAACTCAGACTCTATCAGGATTTGGTCACCCTCCTAGCCAAGCAATTCCGCAAGCTCATCTACATTCACACTCCTCGCTCTCAGAATATCCTAGCCGATGCCCTGGCATCGCTGGCCTCGTCTCTCTCTTTCCCTCTCAGCCGCAGTACTGAGACCATCATTGTACAAAGGTTAGAAGCTCCTTCCACTCAGGATCCTTGGTTCAACAACCTTAGGAGCTCCTTAATTTTGAAGGAAGAGAGAAGAGAAGCAAAGGAGGTACTGCTCATGGAACTAGGAGAAATAATGGAAGAAGAAAGGCCGTGGTACTTTGAATTGAGCAATATTGCAAAGACGGCACCTTCCCAGAAGAAGCTGAACCTGAAGATAGAAGAGCCATCCGTAGAGCGGCGCTAAGATATACCATTGTTGGGCATGTGTTGTATAGACGCGCTCTAAACGGTATGCTCCTCAGGTGTTTGTCGGACAAAGAAGCTTGGAAGGTTGTGGATGTCGCCCATTCCAGTGAGTGCGGAGGGCATGTGAATGGCCAGATGCTAGCTAAGAAGATCCTCAGGCAGGGCTATTTCTGGCCCACTCTGGAAGGAGACTGTGCTATCTATGTTCGTAGGTGCGTCAAGTGCCAATTTCATGCCGATAAAATCCACGCTCCATCTTCTGCTCTACATCCAACGTCTTCCCCTTGGCCTTTCTCCATATGGGCCTTTGATATTATTGGTCCCCTTGGTGATCCTAATGCTCAAGTCAAACAAAAATCCTTAATTCTCACTGCTACTGAGTACTTCACCAAGTGGGCCAAAGCTGAAGCATTTGCAGAAATCAAAGGTTCAACCGTGTGCAGATTCATCATGAGGAACATCATCTCGCGGTTTGGAGTGCCAAGTGACTTCGTCACCGACAATGGGCCGCAGTTCATATCCCAGGAACTTCAGGATCTGTGTAAGAAATTTAATATTGCTTTGCATCATTCGTCTCCGTATTATCCACAAGGCAACGGACAAGCCGAAGCCACAAACAAAACACTTTTGAAAATTCTAAAGAAAACTTGTGAGTCTCATAAGTTTGCTGATTGGCCAGAGAAATTGATTGAGGCTCTGTGGGCCTACTGCACCTCTATCCGCACGCCCACTGGGCAAACTCCATTTTCACTTACTTATGGGATGGAGGCGGTATGTCCACATGAAGTACTCATTCCCTCGTTAAGAGTTCAATTGGATAAAGAACTTAATCTCGATGAACATCGGGAGGAGTTACTCACACAATTGGAACTATTAGACGAACGGCGCATCGCCGCAGCCGATCATGTACTTTCATATCAAATAGACTCTCAAGATCTTTTCAAAATAAAGTGATTGAACGTAAATTCCAAGAAGGAGACATGGTTTTAAAGTGAATTTTTATAAAACCTGGAGGTCCTAGGTCCAAGCTGCAAGCTAACTGGGAAGGTTCGTACGTCGTTAAAGAAGTGTACCCGGGGAATGCGTGCATGCTAGTGAATGCCGATGGTGAGGAGCTCTCTCACCCGTGGAATGGTTTGTATTTGAAAAGACTCTACCCTTAATAAAAGGTTATCTATAGGGGCACCCTTTTCTAAAGAGCATTAATTGCCTTGAGCTTCTCATCCTTTACGATTGTCAAAAAACCACTGGGTCCAGTCAACACACACTACACGGCCACTCATGGTCGAACTCCCTTAGACAAAAGTGTTCCTGCTCAGCCCTTGTGTAGGAGGAATAAGGGTTTGTTCTCTTCCTATTCAAACGAGGTCTAGGGGCAAAGGGATTAATTGGTTTGTAGACTAGGTAAGGAGGAGTTGATCATGTGTGAATGAACTCTCAAATAGAGACGGTCTATAAAATGAGCAAAAGAAATGTGCAAATGAAAAGAAACAAATGATCCAAAACGAAGAAAGAAAATAGGGGCATGGCAAAGCGTGGCAGTACAGTTCCCCGCGGGACGCCCTTGAGCCCGGTCGTATGTGTTGAACCACTTTTTATTACCTTCATTTTTTGGTGATAACAAAATTTATGATGTAACTTAAATTGAATATTTTGTTCATCTGTGTCGCATCAATCTCATAGAAAAATGCTAAGTCTCACATTGATGCAATAAGGCGCACTAAATGATAAAATCGATGTCTACTCTATATACATCGATTTCAGTTCAAGTGCCAAATTTATAAGCGCTACAACGATTTATCTTGATCGGTTTTATAAGCACTACAACGATTTATCTTGATCGATTTTATAAGCGCTACAACGATTTGGTCTTAATTGATTTTTTTAAGCACATAACGCTTCATTAAGGCTCATAACGATTTGCTCGCATAACAATTTCAGAAGTGAGAACAACGATTTGTTAAGAAATCGATCTCAGAACGATTCGCTAAGTGTCCATAACGATTTGTTAAGAAATCGATCTCAGAACGATTCGCTAAGTGGCCATAACGATTTGTTAAGAAATCGATCTCAGAACGATTCACTAAGTGGCCATAACGATTTGTTAAGAAATCGATCTCAGAACGATTCTAAGTGAGCGCAACGATTTGCTCTCATATCGATTTGCTTCTCACATCGTTTTGATAAGTACTATAACGATCTGGTCTCACATCAATTTGCTCTGAAGTGTTTTTGGCGCTTAAATGAAAAGTCAAATATCTTCTGACAGAATAAAGCTGCATGCTTGTCAGAAAAAGATATGACCTTCTATTTTCAGTATGTTAGCAGAAACACAGTGGTATGCACCGTTTATCATAAACACTATTTGTGCTAACACTCTCTTCTATGTGTGCAGACCTCGTAGACCACACAGTATCAGAAGAAAGACAGAAGATGAGCAACGGCTAGAACTCCAACGGATCCCGTCAACGGATCTATTCAAATTTCTCATATAAAAGATGAAGCAAGGCTGAAGAAAAAAAAAAGAGAGATTTCTTGAATATCTTTGAAGGAGTGTACATCCAAGTGAGGAACCTCAACGCCACATACACTCAAAGCAAGAGAGAAGAGCTCGAGCCAAAAATCTACAGAAGCTTTTCAAAGCAGAAGTCTTCATTGCCTTTAAGCCTTCTTCTCTTCCATTTTCTCCCTGTGTTCATTGTAATCTTGGGGGAGAGTCTGTGACTGTGAGCTAAGTCTTGAGTGTTCATCTTGTAATAGCTCTCAGTCTGATCTTTCTTTTCTAAGAAAGATTTCTGTCCAGCTGTAGGATTGTATACAGTGTGTAACCCATCTAGGGGTTTGTGTCTAGCAGAACCGCACTGGGGTTTGTACCAGTAGGTTTGCTTCTGAGCCTAGAAAAGAAGTGGGCTGCCTTCTTGCACGAGAAAGAGAAGAAGACCAACTGGGGTGCTGGGTGTTGTAGTGTCCTTGAGGGGGACTGTACCCTTGGTTAGTGAAATCCCAAGAGGTTGCTTGGAGACTGGATGTAGGACTTCCATGTGGGAAGGGCCGAACTAGGATAAATTTCTTGTGCCTTTGTGTGATTGTTTACTTGCTTCCGCACTGCTACTCTTTATCACACTAAACTAACCAAACTTGGAAGTGATACTTTTCTGTGTTTAAGTTTCTGTTTCAGATTTAAGAAAACCTATTCACCCCCCCCCCCTCTAGGTTAGCTTGCTGCCATACCAAAAGGGCCAACAAGTGGTATCAGAGCGGGTCTCTGAACATTCAAAGAAGATCCAACGATCTTAGAGCAAAGATCCATGGCAACTCAAGGATATGTTGAAAGTCAATCAGTCACCAAACCTCCATTCTTTGATGGAGAGGACTACCAATACTGGAAAATGAGGATGGAATGCTTCATTCGGGGCACAGACTTCGATCTGTGGCAAGTAATAGAGGTAGGTGATTTTGTTGTTGTTCCTATTCCAGGCACTACTGCTATTACAATAGCTGATAAAAATAAACTATCCTTAAACTTTAAAGCTAAGAACTATTTATGTTGTGCTTTATCCAAAAAGGAATTTAGTAGAGTATCTGCATGTAAATCTGCTAAAGAAATATGGGATAAACTACAGATAGCTTATGAAGGAACAGATAAAGTAAAACAAACTAGGATAGATATTCTTGTCTCACAATATGAGCAATTTAAAATACTTCCAAATGAAAATATCACTCAGATGTATAATAGATTTTCGAGCATAGTAGTGGTTTGAGTTCTTGGTAAAAATCTTTCTGATGAGGAAACAGTTAGAAAGATACTTAGGTCTTTAACTCTTCCATGGACACCTAAAGTAACTGCTATTGAAGAGGCCATGATTTAACCAAATTGTCGATTGATAATTTAATAAGTCTCTCATGGCACATGAAATAAATATGGAGCGATTATCTGAAAGCTCATCTAAGAAGAATTGTACTAATGCTCTTAAAGTGGTAGCTGCTCCTTCCACTTCTTATTCTAGCTCAAAAATTGCAGGATCTGAAGACAGTGATGTTGATGAAGTACTGTCCAAACTTCAGAAGATTTTAAGAAGAAGAAAATTGGGTCAAGAAGGATCCAAAGGAAAGAGAAAAAGGAGAAAGAACCAGTCTGCTATGAATGCAGAAAACCTGGACATCTAAGACCAGACTGTCCAAGACTCAAGAAGACTGGTCAAACCGAAAAGTCCAAAAAGCAGCACAAGAAGTTCAAAAGAAAAGCCATGGTGGCTGCTTGGGAAAATGAAGAGGACAAGCTCAAACTCATCAAGTTCAAGTTCATAGAAAGAGCAAGTAAATCTAGCCCTTATGGTAGGTCTAGATGAGGTACATTCTGACTCATTTTTAATTCATGCACTAATTCAGGGTCATAATCTGAAGACTTGGAAGAAGTCTTTAATGAACTTTATGATAAACACAAGGTGTTGTAAAAGAATTGAAAAATATCAAGAACAACCTTACTTGTGGAAAATACTAATTCTGATCTTAAATCAGAATGGAACAATTGGAAAAACAACTAAAGGTCAGTAAAGATAATAATCATCTTTTAAATGAAGATTGAAAAGTAAGAATAATGAGAAGTTAGAGTTAGAAGAAAAATTAAAAACTCTAACTGAATAAAATCTTTATTTAAAAGAATCAATTGGGAAGTTAACTAACGAAAAAACATCTTTAGCCATATGCTTAAAAGGGTCAAAATCTGGAAATAATAAACAAGGGTTTGGATACATACCCAAAGAAAAAAAAAAACAAGCCACAATTCCAGGTAAATATCATTTACCAAAATTTGTAAAAGAAACCAACACACCTCAAAAAAAGAAACCTAAAATATCTAAGGCACATCAAAATAAAAAGGTTTCTAGAAGGTTGTTCAAATCAAGGGCAATCAAAACTACAAAAACTATATTCATTGTTGCTCTCATTGTAATAAATTAGGACACACAGTAAATACCTGCACAACAAGGCACTTAGTTTGGATTCATAAAGATTATCTTCATGCATCTAACCATCAAGGACTCAAAAAGATTTGGGTACCTATTTTTGAATAAGTTATGTGCAGGGTAGCCTTGGAGCATCAAGATCAAGGGTGCTCAAGGCAAGGATGACTGCAGACTCTTCACTCAAATCATATCTGAAGAGAAAGTAGTCACAAGGATTGAATGTGTTTATGTTACTACTAACAATGTTTGCAAGTTTCTTTTGGATAAATGCAGACAAAAACCTTGAAGACTTGACAAATAACTGTCAAAGGTCAAGAGCAACAAGATCTGACTTACCTCACATTAAGAGGGAGTCACATGCTCAGGGGGAGCACAGATTAAGGGGGAGTCATCAATAAATGTCAATAATGTTGAACCCCTCAATGGTAAGAAATTCTCTCAAAGGGGGAGAGAAATGGATGGTAAGATCCTTCCTTTTTGGTTAGTGACAAAAAGGGGGAGAAGTTGTATGTTCTATGAATTTTCTGCATTTTCTATGCTTCATATTTATGTCAGAAAATTCACATAAATTTTGTCATCACCAAAAAGGGGGAGATTGTTGAACCACTTTTTATTACCTTCATTTTTTTGTGATAACAAAATTTATGATGTAACTTAAATTGAATATTTTGTTTCATCTGTGTCGCATCAATTTCATAGCAAAATGCTAAGTCTCACATTGATGCAATAAGGCGCACTAAAATGATAAAATCGATGTCTAATCTATATACAACGATTTCAGTTCAAGCGCCAAATTTATAAGCGCTACAATGATTTATCTTGATCAATTTTATAAGCACTACAACAATTTATCTTGATCGATTTTATAAGCGCTACAACGATTTGGTCTTAATTGATTTTTTAAGCACATAACGCTTCGTTAAGGCTCATAATGATTTGCTCGCATAACAATTTCAGAAGTGAGAACAACGATTTGTTAGAAATCGATCTCAGAACGATTCGCTAAGTGGCCATAACGATTTGTTAAGAAATCGATCTCAGAACGATTCACTAAGTGGCCATAACGATTTGTTAAGAAATCGATCTCAGAACGATTCTAAGTGAGCGCAACGATTTGCTCTCATATCGATTTGCTTCTCACATCGTTTTGATAAGTACTATAACGATCTGGTCTCACATCAATTTGCTCTGAAGTGTTTTTGGCGCTTAAATGAAAAGTCAATATCTTCTGACAGAATAAAGCTGCATGCTTGTCAGAAAAAGATATGACCTTCTATTTTCAGTATGTTAGCAGAAACACAGTGGTATGCACCGTTTATCATAAACACTATTTTGTGCTAACACTCTCTTCTATGTGTGCAAACCTCGTAGACCACATAGTATCAGAAGAAAGACAGAAGATGAGCAACGGCTAGAACTCCAACGGATCCCGTCAACGGATCTATTCAAATTTCTCATATAAAAGATGAAGCAAGGCTGAAGAAAAAAAAAAGAGAGATTTCCTGAATATCTTTGAAGGAGTGTACATCCAAGTGAGGAACCTCAACGCCACATACACTCAAAGCAAGAGAGAAGAGCTCGAGCCAAAAATCTACATAAGCTTTTCAAAGCAGAAGTCTTCATCGCCTTCAAGTCTTCTTCTCTTCCATTTTCTCCCTGTGCTCATTGTAATCTTGGGGGAGAGTCTGTGACCGTGAGCTAAGTCTTGAGTGTTCATCTTGTAATAGCTCTCAGTCTGATCTTTCTTTTCTAAGAAAGATTTCTGTCCAGCTGTAGGACTGTATACAGTGTGTAACCCAGCTAGGGGTTTGTGTCTAGTAGAACCGCACTGGGGTTTGTACCAGTAGGTTTGCTTCTGAGCCTAGAAAAGAAGTGGGCTGCCTTCTTGCCCGGAAAAGAGAAGAAGACCAGCTGGGGTGCTGGGTGTTGTAGTGTCCTTGAGGGGGACTGTACCCTTGGTTAGTGAAAACCCAAGAGGTTGCTTGGAGACTGGATGTAGGACTTCCATGTGGGAAGGGCCGAACCAGGATAAATTTCTTGTGTCTTTGTTTGATTGTTTACTTGCTTCTGCACTGCTACTCTTTATCACACTAAACGAACCAAACTTTGAAGTGATAATTTTCTGTGTTTAAGTTTTTGTTTCAGATTTCAGAAAACCTATTCACCCCCCCCTCTCTAGGTTAGCTTGCTGCCATACCAAAAGGGCCAACAGTACGCATGCCCCCAAATGAATGACCATAAAGTCTCTGGACAACAGACGGAATCCACATGAGATATTTCTCCTAACCAGTCACACAGATTAACACCCTGCACCCCGACACCACGTCTTACCACCCATATGTCTTCCTGTCTCCCTAAAAGATCGAAATTCCTTTACACTCGGTCTACGGAGGAACACCGATAGCTAGGGGCAGTCGGCTGTGGGAAGTCCAAAAAACAAACGCACGCTGCACTTAGGGGTCGTTTGACAGTTCAGAGGATAAGAGGCTCACAATAGTCTGCCCAAACGCGAAGGGTACCACTATAGAAAACCCTCAAAATCCAAAAAATTAGAAAACCCCCAAAATCCAAAAAAAAAAATAGAAAACCCCGAAATCCAAAAAAAAAAAAAGAAAACCCCAAAGTCCAAAAAATCACAAAACCCCCAAAATCCAAAAAAAAACTGCAAAACCCCCAAAATGCAAAAAAATCACAAAATCACAAATTCCAAAAAATTAGATGTACATATCGTTTTCCTTTTAGCATGCATTATTTCTTTCAATATTTCGCCTATTTAATAAGGCTCAGCCCCTTGACTACAACGAAGATCAAATCACTCCCTATTTAAAGCAAGGGGCTGAGTCAAAGAATAGATCTAACATGTTTTGCTAAGTGTGCAGGGGCAAAAAGGCAATGCAACAATGTACTCAGTCCACTCTCTCACTCTTTTCTCTCTCGTTCAATTGGATCTCATCCCTCACTCGTGTCAATCACATTTCACTCATTCAATTACAAATATTGGCATAAACATAAAGATCCATTAATATAGGCAATATGTACAAAGATAAGGGAGAGGTGGCTCACAAACCCTCACTGTCCACCACCACTCTCCCCAGACCCCTCCTGTCTGTCTGCTGGTGGTGGCATCTCACCACCACCTCTCCCGCTCCGGGCGCTCGTCTCACCGCCGAGGCGCCTCTCCTCCTCCTCGTTCCTCCTACGAGTGGAGGAACCTACCAAGTAAGGACCAATTGAGGCGCCTGTCGCCCTGCTAGCCCGATCACTCTACTCCTGCTCCTACTCCGCGACTGACTGATCGTTGTAATCGTCTCCTGTAGGCTCCGAGCTAGGTCCTGCTGCACGCGCAAGTTGAAGCGGAGCTGCGACACCTCCTCCAGATCTGCCGCCGGTCCCTGTGCACGCAAGGTCGCCAGCTCCCTCGTCAACTCTCCCACCTGCGCGTGCAACCGATCTCTCTCCATCGTGGCCGTCTCGGTCTGGAGGCGCTGCTCCTCGACCTACCCCTGCAACCGGTCTGCTCGATCATTAGCGATCCTCAGCTAGTCCACCTGTAGGAGGTAAGTTAAGGTCAATATGAATAAAAATCTCAAATTCTTAATTCAAAGTCATACTTACTCGCTCAGCCAATGAAGTCTCCGCCTCCTCGGCTCGCCTCACTGCGCCAGTAGTCGATCCTCTAGATCCGACTGGGAACCTCCAGCTACCCCGGAAGAGGAGGCACCCGCCTGTGCCCTCCTCGCTCGGTCTAGCTCCCTCCGCTGCACATTTCAACGCATGTCAATTTCAAATCAAATTTGAATTTGGTAAAGATACTGAAGTCTGAGTAGGTACTTACCAGCTACTCTGCCTCCCTCTGGGCTACCTCGCGGTCCTGCACCGCCGAATGAAGCAGGGCCCGGAGCGAGGCGATCTCTCCGGTCACATCAATCTGCAAAACATCAAAGCCGTCAGTCCAATTCAAGTAAGAAAACAATTCATATGGTCTAAGGTTGTGGATCTTACCTGTCACCATGTGCCTCGGTAGACTCTCGCACCGTACTTTAAGGCGAATGCCTGCAAGTACGTGTCATCCGAGGTAGCCTCTGACGGACCCGCTTCCCCTTGCGCTCTCAGTCGACTATCTGCTCGTGGGCTCTCTCGCGTCAATCCGTAGTGTCGTGGAGTCCCCGAAACCTCCAACCTGGCCTAGGGGTTTGGTCGCGGCTCGGAAACTCCACCACATCCTAACGTAGGCCAAGGGACCTCTGAGTCAGATAGTGGTGAAGAGGTAGCACGAGGTTGAGAGCATGGATCCACACCGTCTTACCAAAGTAGGGGCGGGCCTGCTCAACCAGGGCTGTCCCTCGTCCGTCTCCCCCAGATACGGCCGCCACACCACCTGCGCATCAAACACATTTCATTAATGATCAAGCAATTGAAAGTAATAACAATTAAATTTAAATTCAAAGGAAGCAGAGTACTCACATCTATCTGGGGGTAGACGTCGATGGCATCCTGGAGAGACACTAGCTGGTCTCCTAGCGGGTGCATGTCGCAGCATGGCACCCAGCGGCGGGCGAGGGGCACGACGCCCGGTCGCTCAAGAACTCCCCTCCTCAGGCCAGGGAGGTGTAAATAGGCCCAGACCTGCAATAGAAATGAAATTGCAATCAGACCACATTCATAAATCGCAAAAGTCAAATTAAGGGCAAGTGAAAAGTGTGTACCTGAAGGAAGGGGTAGAAGCCGCTGATGGCTATCTGACGGTCGGAGGAGCCCAGGCTCTCGAACTGGTGTGCCAGGAACGCCGCCCCCCATGCAAAGTCACCCACCTGGCCGAGGTCCTCCAGCAGCGGCAGGAACTGGCAGTGGACTGTGTCACCCCTCGTGGCAAACAGGAGTCTACCAAAGAAGAGGGTGAGGAAGCAACGCATATCCAAATCTTCATGTGGCCCTAGCTCGCTAGCTAGGGCCTCCTCGCAGCCTCTCCTCAGCCGCTGTAGCTGCTCGTCAACGATTCGACACCCTCCTACCCGTCTCTAGCAACCCTAGGCTCTCTTGCAAGTCAACCCTAGAGAAGAGGGAAGACCTCTGTCCTACGGTCAGGTCTAGGAGCCTATGTGCCAGGTCTCGGTAACAGGGGTAGGTGAACCCGCTCACGGATGGCCGTGCACCCTCAGCCCGGTGATCCTACTCACGTCCTCCAGGTTGGGGATCATATGTCCCCATGGAAACACCAAGGCAGTCGCCTCTGCGTCCCACCTGCTGCACATGGCCTGGGTGAGAGGGGGATCTTCCCTCATCCACTCAGTCCGCAGAATCTCCCCAAATCCCATCTCCTCAATCCTCTCTCTCTGGAAACCCGGGAAGGCTAGAAACACTGCCAACACTACAACCCATGAGACTCGGGCTCTCATCTCTCCCTGCAAATGCAAAATGGTCTTTGAATTAGTGAAAACAGTCAACTTTGGGTGTTCGGTTGAGGTTGCGGTGCGTTAGTCAATCGCGACCTTATCTCATCGTGGCGGTGTGCCGCAACCTTGTCGCGACGTTTAGGTGCGCCGCAACCTTGTAGTGTCGGACCTTTGCGTTGCGACATTGTCGCGACATTGTCGCGCCATACACATGCGCCGCGACATTGTCAAGGCCCGTTGACTGGTCGCGACTACTAGTGTCGTGACTGGATGACCCCTCGCGTTCTCAAACGCAACCTGGCTGGAGTCCCCCTTGTTTGGGAGCCTTTCTCTTGGGCATCTTGCCCTACAATCGCCCTCTAGGGTCTTCCACCATCTCATTCAAACCATAATTTGAGGGGTTTAAGGCTTGGGAGCTTACCCTCTTCATCGCTTCCTCTCGGGCCGTCGTCGCCGCTTCCACGTCTACCTCCAGGGCCTCCTCCTCTGCCATCTCCACCTCGGGGACCTCCACCGCCGGAGGTGTCGCTTCGCGCCGCTTAGAGGATCTCCTCGCCAGCCGCTTCCCTTACCACCACCGGCGCCACTACTTCTCCCTCCATCACTGCCATTTAGGGAAAGTAGGAGAGTGGGAAAGAGAGAAAGATGAGAGAGCAAGAAAGAGAGAGACGGCAGATAGTGCAAAGGTGATCGCCGAAAAAGAGGGGAATCGTCGGAAAGCAAAGAGTTTGAACGTGCAAAAGGGGGGAAGAAGGGGCGTTTGCATTTTTGAAATGCGGTTGATGTCGCGACACTTACAGACGTCACGTTCATGTCACGATGGCTGGGTCGGTCGCGACATTGTCGCGACCCACCGCCCCGTCGCTACCTTTAGGCGACATCTGTGGGGGTCGCATCTTCAACAGTGTGCGCAGATCGAACAAGAAAGGCAAATTTCACTAAGACCAATGATCAATTACATTGTTTAATCACCCCTACAATCAATCAATCTATCTTTCCAGCCCTTACCTGCTATTTGATACATGATCTACGCTCTCTCAAGCACTTGGCGTAACTCTGGGCACAGACGGGCGGATCTTCTTTAGGATGTTGTGGTACATCCGGGTCACGTCTTCATCTTCTTCCACTTCTTCTGGAATGAGGGCCATGGCGCATCCCTCTAATGGACGATGGCGCTCCTCACATCTCGATCGTCCAGATCATCATTCATCTTCCAAACTTGAATAGGCGGATAGTGGGAGAGAGGAGGCATCACAATGCGAGCAGTGCCGCACTGGAGGTGGCATCGGTCTGGGTTGTAGAGGACTAGAGCTTCGTCACCTATAAGTCGCAGGGCCAAGCCGGTGCACTGTGGGAGATAGATCATCTTGTTGCGGAGGTACCGCGGGCGCATTTCAAATTCTTCTGTGACCATTATCCTGAAGAAAATCCTGTAGTCTTCTAGTCCCTCCACCATTGCCATCTTGCACCAAGCCTGTGGCGTCATATAGAGAGGAGCACCCACGAAAGCCAGGGGGTGATGGAGCATGCTCTTGCACTCGACAGAAGGGTCAGCTGTAGCCTAAAACTGAAAGTGCATGCCCATCTAGCATTCTAGGGCGATGATGGAACCAAAGAAGGGGCCGCCAGTGGCTGCAGAAGATAACCCAGCATATAGATAGCCAAGAACGGCCTGAGAAATAGACAGATCTTCCCATATAGAACAGATCATGCTCAGGTTTGGAACGGAGAGGAAGCCATCTTCCGCAGGAAAGAGGATGACGCCACAAATGTAGATGGCGACGGCTTTGGCAATGGCGAGATAGTTCTTGGTCTTGCGCTTGCACTGAGAGATGATCCACTGGGAGATAGGAAGAAGGTGAACATGCGTCTGGGTAGTCATCGTATACAGGTCCTCCTTCTTAGTGGTAATCTCTCTAAGGATGGACCATGCATCGACAGAAGTCACGGTGTAGGAAATGGCGTACTCGTGTCCCTTCTTGTCCTTTGGGAGCCCCAGCATAAGCTCCAGCTCTGCCAGCAGAACGGTGGCCTCAAACTCTGGAAATATGAATGTATGTGTCTGTGGGTGCCACAGCTCCACCAACACGGTAATGCTATCCCACACATGCACGACTTTGTGGTAGTTCTTGGCCAGTGTGAGGACGTCGGTAAGCCCCCATTCGCGTAGATGATGGGTGGAGGTTACGGGAATCCCCTTTATCATTGGTTCTAGCCAGGGGACTTTGGAAAATCTCCTATGGCCCGGGAGGAGCTGAGAGAAAGAAGAGAGGAAGAAAAATTAAGAAGAAAAGAAAAAAAAAGAACTAGAAGAGAGAGGAAGATCAACTAGAAAAGAAAAGTGCACTTACTTGATACTCCCGCTTTGCACAAGCATGCCTGGGCACGTCAGAGAGACGCTGCAGCTCTGCATAGGCCGTCCTGGCAGCCTTGGGACCCCCATAGGGTTGGAGGTTAGCACGGGAGGAAGAAAAAGATCTCTTCATGGCTAAGAGGGAGAGAGAGTTGAGAGAGAAGAAGAGAGAAAGAGGTAGTTATGGGATTAGAGCCCTCTTCCCCTATTTATAGAGCTCTAGGGACCCCAATCTTGATCCAACTTCTAACTAGAGCTGTGCTTAGTAATGGGATTAGTCCAAGGATAAGGGCAAGGCTCAGACTTTCCTGAGTTTATTGCATAGAATAAAGTCGCGACGCCTGATCCGACGCCTCCTTGTCGCGACCCCCAGGTGCGTCACGTTCATGTTTGCTGTGTTACTATGTGTCTGTACATGTTTGTGATTGTGGCTGTTGTATTGTATATATTTGCTTTAATTTCTGTCAATAACTGCCATGATTGTTTATCAGGTAAACAAAAAAAAAACAAAACAAAAAATCAGAAAACCCAAAAATGGAGTCCCACAGGTAAGTCAGGTAAGTATTTCTATCTCTACTCCTCGCATTACTATATGGTATTTATGCTACATATCGTTTCAAGGACCGGCTGATTCTCAATGTGCTCTGGGATTTGAGTTCCCTTCAACAAAAACAGTGATGATCTAGATACACATTGCTAATCGCTGGATAGGCCGTTGAGTCGAGTAAGTTTGGAGACGATGGATTCAGGCCTACACTGCAGTTGCAGGTAGTCTCTTGACCCATTCTTATTTTGCTTAACAATATTATCCTTGATCTATTTTCTATTTTCTCCTTTTCTTTGCATTCGATTTTATGATTTCTTTTCTTTTAGCCCAGCATGCATCATATAGGACTTTGAGCTATCACGACTCATCTCTGGCTAATGGTGAGCTCTTGTTGAGTGCTCAGCTGATCTTCATGTTCAGAATAAGAATCCTATTCCATTCCGAATCAGAAGGTTTGTCTCCGAGCTAGTTGCTCTTGTCAGATTGCCAAAGAATTCCCCTATCTGGATTATCCATCCAATTTTCCTTTTATTCCTTTTGATCTATTTTGGTTGCGAACCGCCCTAGGACAGAGTCAGTGTTACCTACCTGGCACGCATATGTCCCTCCAAAACGAAACCTGCAGGCCAATCGGCTAGGGTACCTCTCAATCGAGGGGTTGATCGTCCTTTTCTTTCCTTCTCGTCCAGACTTGTAACTTCTTTGCATTCTGCTCGAATAGCTAACTCGGGGCTTTCTGGAAGATTCCAATTGCTTGTTGGTCAGATCGGGTGTCTCTTTACCTGGCTCCCGTCTTTTCAGTTCACTCCGCTTCATCTCCGCTTCGCCGTCATTTCATGACGCCTCCACTGCACTTCCACTACGCTCCCTTGCAAAGTGGAAGCCAAGGAGGGGCAATATGTAGACACCCGATTCTGGCCCATAAGTTAAACCAATTTCTTATTCTCCTAATGAGCCCCAAGTTGGTCACTCACCTTGAGCCCACTCATTGGCCTTTGCTTTGAGCCTATTAAAAGCCTAATTTCCAGATTATCCCATCTATTATCTTTCAAAAGGGTCCTTTATGCTTAATTATCAATATCCTCCCACTTGATTGCCGACACAATTCAAAGAAATCGATTTGCCTCTATCGCGTCCTCCTTGGCCATCGCGACAGCATTCAAAGAAATCGATTTGCCTCTATCGCGCCCTCCTTGGCCATCGCGACAGCATTCAAAGAAATTGATTTGCCTCTATCGCGTCCTCTTTGGCCGACACAATTCAAAGAAATCGATTTGCCTTTATCGCGCCCTCCTTGGCCGTCGTGACAGCATTCAAAGAATTGATTTGCCTTTATCACACCCTCCTTGGCCGTCGCGACAGCATTCAAAGAAATCGATTTGCCTTTATCGCGTCCTCCTTGGCCGTCGCGACAGCATTCAAAGCAAATCTATTTGCCTTTATTGCGCCTTCCTTCACTGCCGCGACAGCATAACGATTTGTCTTCAGATCGATTTGTCTTCATAATGATTTGTCTTCAGATCGATTTGTCTTCATAACGATTTGTCTTCAGATCGATTTGTCTTCATAACGATTTGTCTTCATAATCGATTTGCTATATCGCGCCCTCCTTGGCCGCCGCGATAGTATTCAAAGAAATCGATTTGCCTCCACATCGATTTGCTTTATCGCGACATATCTTGGCGCCGCGATAGAATTCAAAGAAATTGATCTGCCTTGGCATCGATTTGCCTTGTCACGCCTTCTTTGGCCGTCGCGACAGTCCATGCATATCCATGCACGTGACCTCATAGTTGTGTCTCTCATGGCCGTCGCGTTGATCCTTGTCGCGCCCCCACGATGCGTCGCGACTACAGCCGCGACAACAGCCTCCGCAACCACCTCCACATTATCTTCTTATGGCTTTATCCTAATCTCCAAATAACCTCCCAACCCCCATGGCCGCAGTTTGGGGTTGAGAGACTTTTTGGAGACCCCTTTGGACTCTACCCATGAGTTTAAAGGGTCTTTATCCTCTCATTTGAGTGTTTATCACTTAAAATTGGATTTTCTCTCTCATTTTTCTAAAAAAGCAAGGCCATTTCTTTCAGAAAAGAAGGAACCCCGATTTTCACCCCGAAGGACTGCCGAAATTTCTTGTGAGCTGGACTTAGCTCGAAATCCACCCTTCTCCTCCCATTTCACACATTCTTCACACTAAGCCATGATCATTTCTTCATCAACAAGGCTTGGTGCTTGAAGAGGGTGACCCCATCCTTCTTCCTCAGCATCTGGAGCGTACGAGGACATCCACCACGCCAGGGAGTCGCCCCATACGGGGCTCCATCTCTTCCCTCCCTTTCTTCTTCTTTATTTCATGCATTTCTCTCATTTTCTTAGATAGGATCTATTTTAGCTTTCTTCCCACATTTTCCAAATCCTAGGAGTTGAAAAGATCACCCCCAGGTTCGTTCCCCCCATGCTTTGTTCTTTCTTTCAATTTAGAGTAGATATTACGCTTAATATGGTCTAACAGGGTTTTATTTTGTGGTTTTTCATTGTTTTGGCAGGCACACAAGAAGATCTACGAGGAGCTCTTGTCCTCTGGCCGGCCGGAGGGCAGGAAGAAGGTCCCAACCACCATTCTCCCGCACTGTAGAGAACACGGCTGAAGAGAGGGACGCGACAGTGTAGACGCGCCCTAGAAGGGTGTCGTGACTTCAACTCTATCGCGGCGGGGTTACCCGTCGTGATCTCAGGTCAGTAACATTCTCCCTCCCTTCCCTAGAATAGTTAGCCATGTTGTCTTTCATTCCCTTTGGAAACTATCTAGGTGGCGATCACACTTTCCTTTCCATACTTCTATGATCTTAGCATCTTGTCCGCGTGTTTTGGGGGTGCGCACAATCCCGTGATTACAGATACCTTGTCCACCTTTATTGGTATGATTTATATCCACAAGGGCTTGTAATCGTCCTTGGCGTGAAGTTTGGTTCTTCTTTGTTGGACAATCGATAACTCGATGTTGTTGACTTCCACATCGTAAGCATCTGCCCAATTTTTCCAACAGTTATCAATCTGATGACTTGGCATTTTACAAAATTTACAGAATTCCTTCCACTTCACTTCCCCTTTCATTCTCTTGCTATCTACTGTATTTCTTCCTTTATTATCATTGGAATGAGTGGCGCGTTCCCTTTTCAACACTTTCTTCTTATGGATCTTTTCAAGAAGTTCCATGGTTTCCTCTACTAATTGAGCTCTCAATACCATGACTGAATATACTTCAATGTCTAGTGGAGCCAACTTTTCCCAGAACACAGGTCTCAACCCTTCTAAGAATCTTTTTGTCTTCATCTTTTCCGTACTTACCAAATGTGGTGCATATTGTGCTAGTCTTTCAAATTGTGCTTCATATTCCGCTACAGACATCATTCGTTGTTTTAAATTGCGAATTCATTTGCCTTCTTCTCACGAATCCTCTCGGAAAAATATTTGGTGTTGAAGAGTTCTAAAAATTTATCCCACTCTAGGTTGATGTCAGGTAATTGTCGATTGGCAGCTTCCCACCAAGCTCTAGCATCGCAGTCCAATTGGAAGGTTTCCAGAAGGACTTTCTCCTGCTTTAAACATTGCATAACTCTAAAGATTCGTTCCATTGCCTTCACCCAATTTTCAGATTCATCGGGATCCGGAGTTCCATTAAACCTAGGGGGATTTATTCGTTGAAAGTTCCCATACAAGTCTCCTGCCCATTTCTACTCCTGCTTGGATCACATTGTTAAGGGCTTGGGTTAACCCCTGCATAGTCTGTTGTAACTCATGCATTTGTGCATGCTCGCCAGCCATCTCCTCTAATCTCCTGTGAGCAATAATAATTTATTAATTCTTCTTAAACGTAGGGCGCTAAAGTAATATTAAGTTTATACATATGCATGGATAATTCATTCAGTTCTTAACCATGGTTCTACTCAATCCTCACATAGGTAAGGTGGATGACTTAGACACGTGTCATGGCAGTTCTCCTAGAACATCTAGACTTAAAATATCCTAATAAGGACATCCTAGGCTCTGATACCAACTGTCACGCCCCTCCAATTTAGCAGCGGAATAAATCGAGGGAAACGTGAGCAAAGTGTATGGTAACGAGAATTGCGTATACATTCGCAAATATCAGAGCATCTAATGAACAATAATTGCAATAACTATTTATTTTATTGATAATTCATCTAACTATTACATCCAATAATTCAGAGCCAATACATAGGGCTCAAAGTCATCATTACATTGCAAAGAAATCTAAGGAAAATTTACTAGACTCAATTATGCTAGGATAACTTTGTCATTCGACTCCGATTCACTCATCACTCTGGTCCTGTCCCAATAGTGAGTGTATCGTCATCATTCGACTTACCTGAAACACACATGACAAATAATGTAGGGTAAGCGATAACGCCCAGTAGGACTTAAATCTCAGGCTCAAGCAGGCTTTAAATAATTAATACTTTAAATGACAGAGTAACTAATGATAGAGATAGCCATATAAAGTCGAGAAAGTAATTGCACAATTAATGTGGTTCAGATGGCAGATGAATCAAATAGCAAGATGATTAAAGTCAAGTCACGATAGAAATGATAACAATAATAGCAAGTAACGTCATTGTCAAGAAATAGCAAGCAACATGTATAGCAAGGAGAGAGATAGTAACTGGCCATGTAGAGTGTAAATTGCACTTTGATTGTTTTCATCAATCGAAATAGTATAGCACTTTGATTAACTTTCGTTAATCGAGATAGTAATTACACTTTGGTTATTCGCAGATAGCCGAGAGAGAGTATAGTACTTTTGTATGATTGTCAAAGAGTAATGGCACTTTGTTGTCAAGGACAACGAGAGGACGACAATAATCGCTCAGTAACAGAGCAGTATAGTAACAGTGCAGTATGTCTGAATTAACAGACCAACAGTAACATATAACAGTCAGTTGTCTAGCTAATCAGAACAGTCAGTCAGAACCGGTGCAAATGCAGACACCGTCATTAGCCCCTGCAGGTATTTTCGGGTGGCTCTCTGCCCCCAAGACTAGATTGGAGCCCCTCGGACACTCTCCGTGCCCTGAACAGTATGCATTCTTGTCAGTAGAGTCATAAGACCCATTTTAGCGCTAGACAGTCATGAACAGTACAAACAGTAAGAGCCAACAGCTCAAAGGGTACCAAGAGAGTACTAGATGAATAGGCGAGATAAATGAGATAGTAGAGTGAATATGAATAGATGAGCGAGTAGAGTATAGATGAGATCTTATGGTCATTTCACATGAAACGTCGAGTATCGAGCGATAGTAACAGTTGCACAACACGCGTGTAGGGTGTTGGCAGTCAGGTGGAATTCACTACCTTTTCGCTGGCCATGTTATGTACAGGTCCAGAGGTCCAGCGTGATTCAAGATAAGAGCGACTTCTAATAGCCGTTTGGATCATGTTTATCCCTAAAGGGTATCATAGGTGTTAGGGTACAACCGGCTCGTCGACCATGTGGGAATCCATGGACAGAGGAGACTTACGGAGGCCTTGTTCAAGGGGTCACTAGTCTGATGAAAGGAATATCCGACGAAGAGTTCACCACAAGCCAAGAAAAGTGTGTATATAGAAACAAGTGCTCAACGTTCTAGAGAAATTCTAGAACAGTGGAGTGTCGGTAACGGTATTCGAAATGAAGACAAGTTCATTTAAAATAGAGCAATTTAATGTACATTATTGCAATAACTTAACCAGATACATTATGAGATATTTTCATGCCAAGTTAAGCCATGTTTGGATGATTCAAGTGTGTGTGAGTGTAAGAGAAATCATGGATAGAAGATGTCGTGTTATTGCATTTTAAATCATTCAATATGACTCCATTTTATAACATGTGTTTTTAGCAAGTTTGATAACAAGGCAAGAAGTGAATAATCGGCAAGTAGAGAGCATGATCATGAACTTAAGATCAATTAAAAATCATGTAATTATGTTTTAACTTTGATATGGGTTGATAAATGCATGCTAATACTTTCTAGAACCTTACTAGAAGAGATCAAACTCACACATGCAAAGAACGACGCCAAACGACAGAAACCAAGATGTATGCCTTTTAGATGGCAAATGCAGTCTCATCCCTTCACTTCCTAACGTCATAACTCATTGATTTTTCATTCAAATCTCACACATGAATATACAAAATTGAATCCCTTTGAATTAGGAATCCATTAAAGAAAACGGCTCGTCAATCCGAGGTCTATAGAAAACGGGAAAAATAAATCCGAGGTCTTACCTGAATTTATTCATGGGCTATGAGAGGTCCATGGGCTATGAGAGGCCAATTTGGATAATTAGTCACGTTGTGACGTACGTTTGGCCAATTGGATTTTTCGTGCATGAATTCGTTCATGGAACACTTAGGGATAATATTTGGAGTTGATTTACAATTTTTTACGAAATTTTTAGATGTGTTCTTGCACATACGATAATGGTACGAATGTTTCTATTATTCTATTTTTATAGAAATTTATTATTTCAAATTTTTAAATACGAATTTTCCGGGTTACTACATCCAAGATAGTTGTACCTCTTACGCGTCTTACACGGAAAGAGAACCCCTATGTCTGGAGCAAGGAGTGTGAGAAGAGCTTCTAGACACTGAAACAACTATTGACATCTGCACCTGTCCTCGCGTTACCCGCCGAGGGCGAAGGATTCTCGGTCTACACTGATGCATCTGGTATCGGTCTAGGCTGCGTGTTCATGTAGAATGAGAAGGTGATAGCTTATTCTTCAAGGCAGTTGAAGCCACATGAAGTTAATTACCCTTCCTATGACTTAGAATTAGCTGCGGTGGTATTTGCACTTAAGATATGGAGGCATTACCTATATGGAGAGCAATTTATTGTCTACTCCGACCACAAGAGCTTGAAGTATTTATTTTCTCAAAAGGAGCTCAATATGCGACAAAGAAGATGGCTGGAGTACTTAAAGGACTTTGATTTCAACATTCAATATCACCCAGGCAAAGGTAATGCAGTAGCTGATGCACTTAGTAGGAAGCCAGTAGCTTCACTATCCTGTTTAGTCATGGGCGAGATGCAATTACTTGAGTAATTTGCCAGTCTGGACTTGAACATGAAGTGAGAAGTGATAAGATGTTAGTTGCTAACCTTAGAGCTCAACCCGACATTCTTGTTGAGATCAGGGAGCGGCAGGCTAATGACCCATTTCTAATCCGAGTAAAGGAGACCATAGCAGACAAACCTGATTTCTCCATCACTGAGGATGGAAGGATACTATTCCAAGCCAGGACATGTGTGCCTGACAGTGAAGAGTTGAAGAGGAAGCTGATGGATGAAGCCCACAAGACCAAGTACACCATTCACCTAGGCGCAACCAAGATGTACCAAGACATGAAAAGGTCATTTTGGTGGCCAAACATGAAGCGTGAGGTGGCATAGCATGTCGCACACTGCCTCACATGCCAACAGGTGAAAGTCGAACATCGTCGTCCTGCTGGTGTACTCAGACCCCTGGACATACCAGAATGGAAATGGGAAAGCATTGAAATGGATTTCATCATGGGTTTACCCCGAACTCATGGTGGACTTGATGTTATCTAGGTCATTGTGGACCGATTGACGAAGTTCGCACATTTCCTTGCCATTAAGAGTACCTGGAGTGTGGATGTGCTAGCAGCCTTGTATGTAAAGGAAATTGTGAGATTACACGGAGTTCCTGTATCCATAGTCTCAAATTGTGACCCCAGATTCACTTCCAAATTCTGGAAAGGACTTCAGACTACATTAGACACGAAACTCAATTTCAACACTGCTTTCCACTCGCAGACGGATGGACAGACTGAAAGGACAAATCAAATAGTGGAAGATATGCTGCGAGCCTGTGCCATAGACTTTGAGGGGCATTGGAATGAGCAGTTATCTCTAATAGAATTTACCTACAACAATAGTTATCAGGCCAGCATCAAGATGGCTCCATTCGAAGCATTGTATGGCAGGAGCTGCCGATCGCCAGTGTGTTGGAATGAAGCAGGTGAACAGCAATGGCTGGGACCAGATATGGTGCAGAACACTAGCAGAGACATACAGATTATCAAAGATAGAATCAAGATAGCTCAGTCTAGACAGAAGAGCTATGCAGACAAGAGAAGAAGGAACTTAGAGTTTCAGATTGGAGATCATGTGATGCTGAAGGTATCCCCGACCCGAGGATTTCAAAGGTTTGGGATGAAAGTCAAGCTAAGACCAATATTCATTGGTCCATTCGAAGTATTGGAAAGAGTTGGCGAGGTGGCATACCGACTGGCACTACCTCCCCAGTTCTCAACAGTACATAATGTTTTCCATGTGTCCATGCTAAGAAAGTACGTGTATGATCCATCACACGTAATTAGCTATGACGACATTATTCTGAACAAGGATATGACCTATGAAGAAAGGCCAGTGAAGATCTTGGACAAGAAGATGCAACAACTTCGGAATTGATCTATACCCGTGGTAAAGGTATTGTGGAGAAATCACAAAGTCGAGGAAGCCACGTGGGAGCCCGAAGCAACAATGCACTGGAATTATCTGAAATATTCGGTAAGACATTCTTCCTCTTACGATAATATGAATTTGGGGACCAAATTCTTTTTAAGATGGAGAGGATGTAGCAACTCTGATTTTTTTTAATAAAATCGCATTTTTATTGAGTTAAATAGAATTAAATAGAATAAAAGGGAGTAAATAGAATTTAAAGGCATTTAATCACAACCCATTAAGTTGAATTAGTAAATGGGTTGCACAAATGATCCAAACAGGTTGATTGGGCCCAATAGTGAAGAGCTCAACTTGGAATGAGAGGAAATTAGGCTAAAATCGGAGTAAAAATAATAGAACATAGAAAAAGGGTAAGATAACTATGGAAACAACTTATATCTATCCTAAAAAGAGTCATATACTTACCCTAACCCATTACCCATGAGATTTGACCTCTCATCTGTCCCAAAATGGGGATAAATGCTAGGAAGGGAGGTGATAATTAGGGAAATTCAGATTTAATGGAGAAGGGAGGAGTTTTAGCAAGTTAGGACTCTTAAACCAAGCCATACACACCCCAATTCGGCCTAACACCCTCTAGATCGTTTCTGGAGTTTTGGGAGATGAAGGAAAAGGCTGGAGGACGAGGATCTTGGAGGAGAAGGGCTAGAGTTGGTGTTCTTCGTCGATTTTCGTCAAACTAAGGATTTTCTTACTCCACAAAAAAGATAGGCAATCTCTCAAGTCAAACTCGTGTAAAAATTACCCTAGGGAGACTTCATGATCCTGTGTAAAAGCCCTCTAGTTTTGTTCCGTTTTGATCTCCCATGAGGGAGAATTAATTCTTTGAATTCCTGACAGATCCATGTACCCAACCCTTCATGTTGCTTTCAAACCTCGTTCACACATGATTCCATGCCATGAGAAAATTCTCATAAATACTACATTGTGTTAGCTTTCAAACAACCCTAGTTTGCCCAATTTTCGTCATTTATCTATTGCTAATTAATTCATTGAACCCTGACTGCGCATGTTTAGGTTGTTGAAATGCAACTAGGTCAAAGCATGCCTAAACCTTGTCTATTTTCAAATTAATCGTGCATGTTGATAGATCTATATGTCTACTTTTGTCTAAAATTGGTTTTGTGATTTTTAATAATCGTGCAATTTTATATTGAATTTAAAAGTTCCATGTGTCAAACAGGAACCGCCCTGGAAAAAAGGAAAATGGGTCGTACCCTTCTGATATCGCGACAGCGCGATCCGCCGCGATATCATCTGGGTCGCGCCCTGCAAGATCGTCGCGTTAAGAATGCGGTGACCTAAGCCGTCGCGTTCCCACCCCCGAACCGCGCCAGGCCGGCCGGTCATTTGTCGCGCCCGGACCGCCCGTCGCGACTTGAATCGCGACAGGTACACCCGCCACGATTTCAAGATTTCGGTCAGAACTTGTTTTTGCAGTTATAGCCCTGCTAATTATGACAATTAACCCTGTCTAGTCTTAATTAAATACTATCCTGAATAATTTCGACTTGTTAGTTAATAATGGGTAATATTACATGAAATTGATTAATTTAAAAGTAGTGTGCACAATCATACATGCTCTCTTGATTTCTTACACTTGCACACACTTAACAACCATGTTTGCCATTTAAACCTTGTTAAATCACTCGATAAAATATCTAGTAATTAAGTGAAATTAATTACTAAATTCTCTTATTTAATTATTGACACTTGTCTTCGTTTTATTCGTACGATTTGAATACCGTGATCGTTACCCTCGGCCTTCGAGCACTCGAGGCACGACGGACCTATTTTCTACACACTCTTTCTTGGCTTGGACTACCTCTCCACCAGGAGCACTCTCGACTGGACTAGGAATTCTTGTCAAGGCCTCCGTAAGTCTCCTTGGCTTTGGCACACGTCCTTTGCCGATGAGCAGGTTGTACCCTAAAACCCGTTACACTCTTAGGAATCAGCATGATCCATGGCCTTAGTGTGTTCACTCTTACCTTGGGATCACGTCGGACCCTTGGTTTGTGTTACGGCATGACCAGTGGGCGGTGGTGACTTCTACCACACTGCCGGCATACGACTATGCTGTGCAACTGCTATTATCGCATGTTTAACGTTGTTTTACGATTATTTGTCTCGTCTATTGTCTCTATACTCTCATCTGTTCACGTTCTCTCCCTAGACTCTCATCTACTCGTCTGTTACTCTCATCTATTCTTGGTACTCTATTGGCCATTGTGTGATTGTCTAAGATAAAAGCATGACTATGCTAGGCAACATTATAAGGTCCCGATCTGGTCCTTGGGAGAGCACCCGAAAGACTTTAACTCGCGAGGGTCTAATGGTCAGGTGATGGCATACACCAAACGCATGACATGCAAGATTAATCTATGACAATCATACTACTCATGATATGTTTACATTACTTGACTTGTGGTTGATAAGATGATTGACCAAACGCATGTTACTTGCTATCGTGACTTGTGCACTGCTGTGCAATTTACTTGTTATCTTGATATATGGCCAAATTCTTTATCGTACTTGTTACCTGTGAAGGTATTCTTGTCTTATAACCTTACTGTTGTGACTATACTAGATCGTTCTCATTACTTGCTCGTTCTTGTTAGTTATCCTGCATTGATAAAATGTTAATCACTTAAAGCCTGCTTGTTTACACGAGATATTAAGTCCTACTGAGCGTTATCGCTCACCTGCGCTATTATTTCATATGTTTCAGGTGAGTCAGACTATGACCACACTCGCGAGGATGGGAACGAGGACGAAGTCCAGGAGTGACCCGATCAGCTGTCTTGGCACAGTAGTTAGTTAGTATAGTTATGAGTTAGTGAGACAGTTAGTCTTTATGTATTAGTTTGGATTTTCAATAAAGTACTATGGGCCCTAGTTTTGGCTCTGATATGTTGATGTAATAGTTAGACGATGGATTATAATGAATTTGGATTTCGTTTGGCATTAATTATTCCAACTATACAATGTTTTGTTTTTATTTTCTCGCTCTGTACTATTTAATAACTGTAATTCCGCTTCAATATTCCGCGTCGGGGCGTTACACTTTATGGGAAGGCTCAATGTGTATGTGATATCCTGTGAGCATCAAGATGAAATCCTGGAGGTGGACAAGTACCACTAGTAGGGTGGAGAGGGCTTCTCCTAGTTTTGCGCAGTTAGCAAGATTCGTCACTATAATGCCTAGGTGATGGGTATGTGTTATGTGATATGTGTGTTCTTCTTTATGGTGGTTCGGATTATGTGTCACGACAATTAATGTGTAAATATGTGAGCCATGTGTGAATGTGCAATGTGATCATGTGAAAGTGATGTGTAAATATGTTACCATGTGGAATAATGTGGAACCATGTGATCATGTTTTAATTATGTCAAAACAACAAGAAAAATGTGTGAATATGTGTTATAAAAGCATGTGAAAAGTGATAGATATCATGCTAGGTTTGCTAGTTAATATGTGTGTAATTCCATGATCAAGTTGTTTAGAAATATGATATAAATGAATTGCAATTGATAGCATCATTAAAAAAAACATGTGTAGATAGTGACAACAATCATAATTTTTCGTGTTAAATTTCATACATCTAGTTAAATCTAGACATCTTTTGTCTATAAATAATGTGCGATTTGATTTTAATTTGCATTTCATCCATGAATAAATTTTTGAACATATTAGGTTAGAATACACATGATAAAATTTTCATTCAATAAGTAATCTCTTACAGATTGACAAATCAGGTTCATTTTGAAAAATAAAAATTTTATGTAAATAGATATTGTACATAAATAATGTTGTCGTAATAAATATTGTTGTAAATATCTTTTTAATAGTAAATAAATATAACTTTGTAAATTTTAAATAACCTTTTACACTCCCAAACTCACACATTTCATTTAAAATCCGTTTCTTTCCCAACAGGGCGAAGGAAGCATCTGGAAGTAGATTTGGGGGCTTGCTTTGTGAAAGCTCTGGCTCGCAAAAGAAGCATCTGGAGGGTGTGAGCAGCTGTGTGAAGCTGCTGTGCTATGTGTAAAGGATGCGGCTGGGGGCATGGTGACGCCCCAGGCGGAGTGCTCCGGAGCTGGTTTGGGTTCATGTGCGGTGCGCCCCAAGCATGCAGACCTGTGCCAGGTGGAGGAGCTGTGGGCGGTCAGCTGAGGTGGCGCAGGTTGCCGGGGCTGTGCGGCTGGCAATGGCGGATGACGGAGCTGGGTGCGCTGGAGGCTGTGCGCTGCGGTGGTGTGGATACGGCGCGCGCAGGTGGTGTGCTGAGCAGATCTCCCGTGCGAAGCGGCAGGGGCTAGCAGCTGGGCAGTCAGGGCCTGGTTCGTGCGAAGCATCCAACGTGCGCGAGGACCGTACGGCTAGACGGTTTACTGAGAGGGTTGTGCGGTGTGGCTGGCGATGGAGGGGTGTGCTGGCGTGGCATGTGTGCGCTGAGTCAGCTGAGGTGGATGGAGCTCTGCCATGCGAACTAGCGGCCGTGGGAAGCGAAGGCGGGAAGAAGGGATTCGGGGAGATGCAGATGCGCCTGGAAGCCTATAAGAGGACCCCAAGGTCCTCAGAGCCCAGACCTTCGCTAGTTCAAGTTTTTGGGGAATTGTCTTGTCATTTTTTCTGTACTTTTCCTTTTAGCAGAGCAGGGAGGGAGAGGAGTTGGCTGGTTTTGATTACTTTGGGTTTTTGGTTCCTTTCTCTTTCCCTATTCTTCGGAGATCAGAGCTGTGAGGGTTTGGAGGTTTTGCTTCTGGAATTTTTTTTATCTCTTCTCTACTTTTGTTTTGCTACTGCTGTAGGGAAGGAATTGAGCATTGGTTTCGAAATTTCTTTCTTCTGTTCAGATGGTTCCATGGGAGTTTGGTGATTTTATTTTTTTTTTCTTTTTCAGAATTTTCTTTCTTCAGAGCTCAGCATATTTTTTTGGGATAATTCTGCTGCTGTGAGTTGGATGCGATTTTACCTTTCTTCTTTGCTGCTGGAATTGAGGAGTTCTGTAGAGGGATTGGGGAGGCTTTATTCCTCTCTTCTGGATTAGTGAGGATGGTGGTCTGAGGACTTCCACGGATCGGGGGTTGGGGTTTAGAATTTTTGGGGAATTTGATTTGTTCTTGTTCTGGTTCGATTGCAGGGTTGGGAGACAGGGCTTCTCCTTCCTCTTTCTTCTGTGCTGATTAACTGGTTGGTTCGGGGTTTGGTTAGAGAGATTGGAGTCTGGGATTCAAAAGTTTTCTATTTCTTCCTTTATGCTGGCTTTGTGGGAGAGATCGTGAGGCTGCTGGGAGAGCGATTGGGATTTTCTTGAGTTTTTATTTCCTTCTGCTGTGCTTGCTGTTGGGAGGGGGATCAGATCCGGAGTTGCTGTTGGGGTTGCCAGGATCGACTGTTCGTTCCTTACAACTCTTTAGTTTGTTATGTGCAAATTTATGAGTTCGAAAATTCTTCCTTTCTTCTGTACAATGTGCTGAGAGATCGATCCAGAGGGCGACTGCAACTTCTTGGTTTACTTCTTCCTTTTGTAGCTGATGAGAGGGAAATCACTGCTGTTTGTCGAGAGAGAATTTGTTTTGCTGCTAAGAGGAACTGGGCGATTTTAATTCTTGAGGTTTTCTCCTTGCTGTGAGCAGATGTAGGCGTTTTAATTTTCTTTTGCATCTTCTGTGAATGGTTCGGCTGCCGTGAGGAGGATCCAATGGCATTTTCATTTCTCTTGTGCTCTAGAGTTTGCTCTAGAGTTGAATGCGAGGTCCATAGTTCTGTTATAGCAGAAGATGGGGTTAATTTAGTGAAGATTTCTAAGTTGTTTTAGTTTTATTTTCAAGTCATTAATTTGTTCATCCTCCTGTTTTTTTCATAGCATGAGAATTCTGATTTGATGACAGTAAATTGTTGTTCTATTTGTTCTGGTTTTCTTTCCGATCCTTGAGTTATGAGGATATGATCTAGTGTTTGTGGAGAGTTATAATTGTTGATTGTTCATCCCTTGTGCTCTAGGGATACGTTGATTGAAAGTTTTCTTTTAAAGATTTCTGTCTATCGATTTGATCCCTCAACTATGAGGGTAGAGTGATACCAAGTTTCTTTCATTTCAATTCCACTTGTTCTTTCATTAAGTTTGATCTGTCAAGATTGTGAGGGATTGGATCAGTGTGTTTACATATTCACTTTTAATGCATTGTCGATAGAGATTTCAAGTCAAAGTAGTTTAATTCAACTTCTATTCAGCCTCTCTGTGGATATGACCTGTTCTCACCACTGTATGAGTTCATCTTTGAAATTTTATATCTGTGAGACAGTTAGAGAAGGTGAGTATATTGATTTGTGTACGGAACTCTTGACAATGGAAGTGCACAATCAATAATGTCGCGTTTAGATAGCACATTATAAAATATTCATTTGTACTTGTTTATTATGATATGAACCATGTGGTAAGATTTTGATTGTGGTTAAAATGAATAGCATGAATGTGATATGTGTAAGGATGTGCCAATATGTTACTTGCTGAGTCTTTTGTGAAGACTCATTCTTATTTTAACATACAAGTGAGACATGTGTTCCTGTGTTTGAGGAGGACGTTGTGAGTAGGGGTGTTCAAATTATAGGCCAAACTGAAAAATTGAACCGAACGGTCGGTTCAGTTCGGTTTGAGGGATCACACAGTTCAGTTCGATTTCAGGTTAGGAAACCGAAATGAACCGAATATGTATATATAATTAATTAATAATATATTTTTACAGAAAAAACAGTTGTAGCGCAGTGGTTGTTAACGCTGGGGTCGTGGCACGACCTCCATTGGGAGGTCGCGAGATCGAATCTCGCTTTAAGCATTTGGTTTCTGCATATTTTTAATGATACATATATACTTAAAGGCACTTGTGGTGCAGTGGTTGGCACCTTTGGCATTTCTCCTTGAGGAGGTTGCGAGATTTGATATTGCGGCCGCCCGTGTAAAACCCATTTTTTTTATATATTTCGGTTCAAACCGAACCGAACTGGTTCAGTTTGCTACAGTAAATCGATTTGGTTCTGTTTGTTAAAAAATAAGGGGTGGACCGGACCGTGTTCACCCCTAGTTGTGAGGAGCAACTCCGAAGGAGAGGAGTAGCAGAGTTTGTGGAGGATTATTGCATAGCTTGTACTTTCTTTTACTAGCATGTGGACAATGATGTTATATGGACTTGTTAAATTATGGACTTTGTTTATTTTCTTTGCTACTATATAGACTGTGTGATGTGTGTAATGATGATGGAATAAAAATCTCTTTTATTTCCGCTATACTTTCATTTGTTATTTATGTACATCTCTACTACTACTGTGTTGTGTTGGGTACATGTCCCACTGTGATAGCGCACTTTATATCGATGTGGATTGGTATAATCGTATCGGTATAAAGAGGGTCATTACATATTGTTAATTAATTTAACCAATAATATGTGATATATGATGCAATGTTTGAATTTGTAGCACCTCAAAGGATATCGACATCATAAACTATTGATTGTCTTAAAAGAAGGAAATCCTCTTACTTTAAGTAAAAATGTCAACTTCCAGCGTTGCTTATAATTTTCTAGTTTAAAAGGTTGGGTTTATAACATATTGCCTCGGAAAGGATCTAAAAATTTATTGCATATTATATTTCACCCACTGGTCACTACAGATTTTCGAAGCTTCAATTCTCAAGTAAATAAGTAGTGGTTAAGATTCTCTATTATATATTTTAATATCTTATGTTCAAATTTGTATTCCCACAATTATTTATAAGAAGACCGAGTGGGTTCAGTTGGAGCGGGCCATTTTGGTTGGCCGCGACAACATGATGGGGACATGTGGTTTTCACTATCCCAGTTTTCCACTCGGCTACACCACTCAGGCCATTTCCCAGATGCGGGTCAATGGGGTTCTTTGGCTCGGCGCCGGCACATCCAGTTAAGGAGCTGTCATTTGCACAAGGCATTTGGGAGATGTACGGACAACCCAAGACTGGAGCTACTTTGGCCGGTCATACTCTGCTGCCGTCGGGAGCCTAGTTTGCATCGGAGGGCTATGATCGGGCTTGTTTTCTCGACCGGATTCTAAGCGGGGAAGCTGCTAACTGGTACGGTCGATGGTCCGTCGTCTCCTCGCACCGTTTTCGCTTTGGTGCGACGGAGTGGTTAATGGGGGTCCTGCACTATTATCGTGAGTTGCTGGACCAGGTTGGCATTCTCTGTGCTGTTGCCACTACCCTTCTTATCCCTGCCACTCCGGGCTTCTGCAGGCCTTGGCGGAGAGATTTAACCGGAGGTTTAACACCTTCGGTACGGCAGAGGGAGAGACGTGCCTCGACGCTTTTCACAGAATCTCTGGCCTCCCAATTTTTGGCGAGTTCTATGAGGAGGTGTGCTTGGATGACCTCCACCGCGACTAGTCTTCCGGGGCGGCTTTATATTTTGCCGCACAGTTTTCGATACTTGATGAAGGTCTGGCGGGATTTAGCCAGATCCGGAAAAGAACAGTGTCTCAGTGCTGTGAAAGGGACCGTGAGGGTGAGTTGCGATGCCTGGATGCGCTTTTGCAACGGACCATTCTGCTTCCACAATGGGTTCGCTTTAGACATCCTCGACCCCCGGCCGAATATTTGCAATTGTCCGTGGATTTTAAGGACAACGCAAAGTATCTTCATGCACCTCGGGACGGCGGGTGGAACCCGAGACAACTCCCCGACAGAACCTACTTGGCAGCATATCTGGTTTACTGGCTGGGGACATTCCTCGTTCCATTCGGGGAGGAGGGCTTAATTAGGCCAGAGCTTATCTACCCGGCGTGCCTCCTAGCAGACGGGGTGCGATTGGCTTTGGCCCCAGCATCTTTGGCCAACATCTTCCATGGTCTGGGGGATTTGACTGCGCATTCCTCTCGCATGACAGGAGTGTGACCTTGGCCACGCATTATTTGAGTGCCTGGGCCGGTCTTTTGTTGCCCGAGCTATGCAAGAGCGTGAGCATTGAAGACCCGTCGGCACCGCTCCTGTTTATGTTCCGAAACCGACCGAACCAGGACCCTCACAACAATTGACCGGGGCTCAACGACGGCTCTCTTTTGTGCCGACAGCTGGGCAGCAAGGGCTGGATTTTGCTTGTTGTTCGCGCGGATTTCGGCCATGGGCCGAGGATAGAAGAGATGGGCGGGTTTACCGCCTCCCTTACAGCGCCGCCTCTAACGTGTTCTTTCGCAAGGACTGGCTCTGCTGTATTCGCCCAAACATCCTTCTTTTCCGCAAGGGGGCTGCTTGTTTCCGGAGCCGTACTTCCCCACTCGGTTTGCCCAGAATTTTGGGTACGACTAGACTATACCGCCGGATGCGGACTTTGCATTGGCTGCCAGGTCATACAAGAGCCTGGACCGACATCTGGTAGCCTCCAGTTGGTGGTGTTATTTTATCAGTCATGACCCTCGTCGGAGTGTTTTATACCCGAGCAGCAGAAGGGGGGGGATGTAGATATATTTTATGCCCGGTGGTGGTCTCGGCACAATCATGCGTTTCGGGAGCGCGGTGACGGATTAAAGCAGCCGAGGGCACACGCTTGTCTCGGGCGGATATGCCCGTTCCTCTGATCGCACCTGAGTTTCTTCAGCAGGAGTTTCCAGCACTTGTCGGGAGAGTCCGACCTTGAGTCGCCGCAAGGCGAGGGCGCAAACTTCTGGGCCGGTGACCGGAAGGCCTATGTGGGGGTCTTGCAGCACTTGGCGCGCCCTGAGAGCAGTTTGGCTACTTCCCGAGGCAGCAACGAGCCACCACTCGTCTACTCCTGGTGGCGTCACTTTTTGCTGGAGTGTGGTTATCCTCCAGGCGTGGCGCTTTCCAGCCCCATTCTCCCCAACTTGTCGCGGGATTGGGAATGACACATCCGTCATTCCATAGCTCGTGTCGGCCCAATGGAGTTTATTAGTTGGGTCGAGAGCGGCACCACCTTGCAGAACTTCTGGGATGCCGTTGTCGAGGCGGGGAAGGCCATGAAGATCTCTCTCAATCAAGTGGTGCTTCCGCCGGCTTTTTCTTCTGCCCCGGGCGGTACGCAACTTCCCTTTTGTGTGTTTTATTTGTGTTGTCCCTACTTCCGTCATGCTGATTGGGCTCTCCCCTATTTTTGACTTGAACAGAGAGCTTTATTCTTTTGATGGAGAGGCAGAAGCAAAACACCTCCTACAGTCGGAAGAGGCGTGCCAGTAGGGAAGCCGGTCCCCTACAGCCGACTGCCCGAGGGAGAACTCCCAGACCACCCTCTTCTTCGACTGGGGCAGGTGGGTTTGATTTCTTCACCCGCTCTTTGGGGTATTTTAACATCCTTCCTCTCTTTCTTTTAACGAGGATGTCTTTCTTTTACAGCTTCGCAGACCCCGAAGAGCGAGGATTCGGCTGTGGCCACCCTGCGTGAGGATATCATCCCCCCAGCCGATGACGATTATAATCCCACGTTTGACGGGACTCCATCCCCGGACGCGGCGATTCTTCCGCAAATGTCTCCTACTGGGCAAGGTAGGGTGGACATGTGACAGTCCTCGTCGTTCAGACCGTTAACCTAATAACGAGTCTAACGAGAGTCCGCCTCCCACGATCGGGCCAAAGCCTCGCAAGGGATACCAAACCACAAGTCCGTAGAAATATAAAGGAATCTGCTCAAATACATATAAGATTGCCAATCTCACATATGTTTACATGAAATGTATATAGCCATAGTCAAAACTATAACCAAACTACAATAGTAACCCAGGGCATACCTCGAGGTGTACAACAGAAAGGAAATTAGACTGCCGGTGGTGCAGACCCTCCTCTACGGTGCAACTCAGAACTGGACGACGGGTGCGCAGTCTCCTGCTCTCCCTCACCTGGAAGGAGGTAGGGGTGAGCCTCTCGAGTCACTGGCTCAGTAGGGAAACTCCCTAGAAACCGAGCAAACCAACACAAGTAGTAAAGCAGGAAACTACGCTAACAATTTATAGAACTAGCTAACAGGATATAAAACTGTAAATATTACTTACCATTTTCCGCTTAATAGAAACAACAATAATAAATAAACGGCAACCCAAAACGGTGTACGAGCTACAGTAGAAAATTGCCACACTCGGGCCACGTGGACTGGCTCGCGACACCAGCTACTGATTCGGACAAATCACACAGGACTACCTCTCAGTCTCGCAGTCACGGACGTAAGGTCCAGCTGCCGCTCCACTAAACAAGTACAAAGAACTATGGAGTTCGACCAAACCACCACAACCTGCAGGTCACACACCCCGCAGGCCTATGCATGGCACCTTTAGGGACTTCGGCTGAGCTCCCTAAAGTGAGGCACTGGAAACAGAACTAGCTGGGGCCCAGTACGTCTACTGGTGTCCGTCCCCCCAAATACGAGCGCGCTACAAGCGACAAACACAAATTCTCTCAAGTCGCTGTCCTACTGCCGTCTTTCCCTCAGCCGAACGTACTACTCAGCACAAGAGTGCAGGTGTCCAGGAAGACGACAAGACCTCGACGGGCCCCGAGCACACACGTGCCTGACTCACACAAAACCTGGGGCTCTCAACTGAAGAGGTATACACTGTAGGCGTCGTACTACCTGCCACGTACACGAAAACCACGTGCACACCGCACAAGCCACTTAAAACCCCACGTGAACCGCGTGAACACCACGCAAACCACACACACTACATGCTCCCCGAGCGTTGCGAGTGCCCAAAGCACCGCTTACCATTACCACACAACACATTTACGGTAATCGGATAAGCCACCATTGCATGCACAAATATAACACATACCTCGGTTGTTATCACGACGGGGCTCCCTGTCGCCTTCAGAACGCGACAGCTCGATATGTCGCCTTCAGAAACCTGAACGTGACGTATCATTCTGTTGCGACCTTGTCGCGACGGAGAGGTTTGTCGCCTTCATAGGCGCAAACCCTAATCCGGAAGCCTTCATCCGGATCACCCCTAAAACTCCTACAAACCATGGTTCTCACCCTTTTAACATGCTTTAATGTGTTCCTACACATGCTTTCTACTGTTTGGAAAGCTAGAAATGCATCATACACATCACACGAGCAATTCTCGGATCAAAACACGGGGAAATCTCCCTACCTTCGTGAAGCAAGCGAAGTACAAGGTTCCTACAGTGTTTCCCCCGCTCCACGTAACGTCCTCGCGGCGGAAACCGGCTTGAGCCACACTCCTCCAACTCAAATCGCCCGAAAACCTTCAACAGCTTCCTCCCTAGTCGTACAGAGCTTGCCAAGGCTCTGCTTGGGCGGAAACGAAGTTAGGCTTCCGGTAAACGCCCCTCCTTTTCTGTTCACGAGGACGAGGAGATTCGTTTTCCTGAGCTTTTTCTCTCTCAGGCGTTGCCTTCTTGGGGTCTTCGGCGGGTTGGCCCGCTCTGGCGTGTTTGATCTGGCGGGCTTCTTGCGTGGTAACCCACATTTGCCTCATTTTGTGAGGCTGTTGGGGTGCTGAGCTGCAAGCCTACTCTAGTCGGGCTCCTTTTGGGGAGTCCCGCTTTTCTTGCCGCATCTCTTGGAGGAGAGCGAATTTGTTGGAGGTCGCCACTGTGGGGACGCTTCTGTCCTGTGGTAGGATCGGCTCGCCTCCATCGAGCCGGACGCGGATGTCTCTGACGAGCATGGTCTTGCCGGAGTTGGAGACGATCGCTCGGGGCTTATTGCCCTTGCGCCCCTGGCGCTGCCCCCGTTTTCTAGGGACCGTGACACAGGAAATAGTGTTTACCGAGAAAACTCGGCCTTCACTTGGGCGGGGCTTGGTGCCCCTGGCCGCAGTAGCTTTCGGCGCCACCTTTGGTGTAGCTTGGACGGCGGGGACAACCCCTAGGAAGTAGGGGGATCCCACCACTGCATGGAAGTCGCCAAACACGATCGGCGTGGTGAGATAGCTACATTTTGCGTGGTAGGCAACGACCAGTGGACCATAGGTGACGGAGGCCATCGAGCAGTCTTGAAGTTGCAGGTGGTGGAGACGGGCTTTTGACGCCGACTTTCGATCCTCTTGTACTTGCGGTGTGGAAATCAGTCATCTTTTATCCCATATCGGCATAAGGTCTTTTTACATATGCATGGAAGGCAGGAACAGTCCCCCAACGTGCTAGATTCTGGAATGCAGAAATTTTATCTCGAGGAGAAGGAAGTCTCCCTTAACATTCGCATGGACATGCGTTTTGGGTGCGTTTCCGGCGTGCCAGACTGTTTGCAAAAAACAGACAAAGAGATTTTTTATTTATGAGGGGGTACCGGGTAAAAACTCGGAATCCTCGAATATTTTTTAATTTATTTTTTTCCGCGCGTGTCCGTATTTTCAAGGCGATTGGAGTGGTCGTGTACTGGACCGTTCCCACCGACTGGAGTCGGTGTTTCATTTACATCGAGTAAGACTCGAAGACCTTCGATGCGATACGTTTGTTAAAAGACCTTATGCCGAAATTTAAAGGAAATACGACAAGTAAATTTCCACAAGTATGCTCAAGTACATTCATGACATTTACATTTACGCCTTTAATGGGGTGTTTGTGCCTCCATAGGGCATTTACAAGGCATGTCATTTACATTTGCACTCGCAATGGGGGTTTTGTGCCTCCGTTGGGCTTTTACAAATATGTCATATGAATTTACATCTACAACGGGGTTTTTGTGCTTCCGTTGGATTTTTACATGACATGATGGTTACATTTGTGCTAACGACAGAGTGTTTGTACCTCCGTCGGACTTTTACACACCATCGTACTTGTATTTACGTCAGCGACGGGGTGTTTATACCTCCGCCGGCGTTTATACAATACGTCATTTGTATTTACATCCTCGATGGGGTGTTTGTACCATCAGGTGTTAACACAATTTGCCTCGACGTGTGTCGTTTTAAGAACACCAGAGGACTTAAAAACATCAAGTACCAGGTCTTATGTATTGACCTACGGTGTCTTGGCACGAACAGAGCACGGGGTGGCCCGGCGAACGTGGGACAGACGGAAGGCTTCACCGGGAACTCAGGTGAGTCTCCCTCAGACGCCGGGGAGAGCGGAACTGGCCCGGAACTCTAGCGGAGTGCTAGGAGCGTCACGGGGGTTTTCTTCTCTCAGGGATGCGCGCGTCGGAATGAAGGGCTACCCCTCTGTTTATAGGGGTGTTTGACCAGTTGGTTCGGCGGGGGTAAGTGGTTTTGCACGGGTGGAAACGACACGGGCGCCGTGCCAGCAGGGGCGCTAACCAGTGGGCCCCATGCAGGGGCGCCGGACCAAGGGGCGGCCAGACCAGGGGCCAGGGGTGGTGCCGGACCAAGGGGCCGCTAGACTAGGGGGCCAGGGCGTCGGACCAAGGGGCCGCTAGACCAGGGGCCAGGGGCGCTGGACCGGTCCGGCGCGGGTGGCATTCGCGCTGGTCATCCTTTGGGAGAAAAAATTTATATATCTGTGAAATGGATGAGTGCGCCGTTTTTTAATATGAACTTCTTTGATTCCGTGCCTTTAATCATCAGGCAATTAGGGTAGCGTGTGCTGGACCCCTGTCTCCATCGATCGGAATTGATGTTACATTTACATCGAGTTAAAAGCCTTAGATGTCATAACTCTGCCTTACATTTACACGAATACCATTTCATAGCATGAGCGAGAATAATGCATCTTATAGAAAATTCCAATGCAATATGAGTTTTGATTTTGAAAACGGATTTATCTTTTTTTTTAAGGAACATTTGTGATTTGATCCTTTTTTTAAAAAAAGTTGATTTTCTTTTGGAGGACGAGAATATGCCCGTATAGGCAGAGTTATCCCATGATTACATTAATATGCATATATTTTTATTTTATTTTAGGGGGGGGGGATCTTCGTTTAAAGGAGTCTCCTTTTTATATATTTATGGACATATGAATGTATTTTCGGCGGGATCTTCATCAGAGTCAAGTTTCTCCCCGAGAATATACGCATATGAAGACGACTTTGTGAGTATACAAATATCTTCCGGGGCGGAACTTCCGCTGGGGCGGATTTTCCTTTAGGAAATAATGCATATAAGCACACAATTATAAACATACGAGTAAGTCCTCGGCAGAATCTTCGTTTGGACGGAGTATCCTTAGAAATATATACGCAAGATTCGCTTTTATGGATATGTTCTCGGGTAAACCTCCACTGGGCAGAATTCAACTCAAGAATCATATACGTACGAACATAAGAATTGTGATTATATGGTATGTATTTGAGCAGAACCTCTGTTTGGACAGAGTCTTCTCAAGAAAACATATGCATATAAGCACATATTATGATCATATGAAGTTTTCTTGGTAGAATCTCTGCGTAAGCAGAGTCCTCCTCGAAGAACATATACATATAAGCACAAACGGCATCTAAATGCACATACCCATAGAGACTTGCTCAATATGGAGGCATTTAGAGCACAACATACAAAGATATTTAAATACATATGTCCGTAGAGACTTGCTCGATACGGATGGTATTTAAACCTCAAAAAATCACCACAGAGACTTGCTCGATGTGGGGATATGAAATATGCTATAGAACTTTGGAGAAACCCTCCATGGAGGAGATGAGGGAGATGTTGATGCCGTATATGATAGCGATCTCCCACTATCCTTCGCGCTATTGAGCATTCCTCACCCATATTGAGCCAGGAATAGGCCAATACCTTCACACCAAGCCAAGAACTTGAGAGACAATTGAAGGAGATTGGAGAAGGAGACTTTGCTATTTCTGGAATTTCTGTTTCAGAATAAGGAAACTAGTTTTTCAAGGCTCGAACACTGATTTTTTCGGCAGGGTTTTGGCGGAGTATGTAGGGGCTGGAGGCTTGGTGCCGGCCCCTTCAATGGAGGGGGGTACCTCCCCTTTTATAGGGGGCGGCCCTCCTCTCCTTGCTGCATGTGCAGGAGAAGGAGGGGAAGGATCCCCATCCAGTTGGAAGGGAGCCTCCAACAGTTTCACATGAAAGCCGGTTGGAGGGGGAGAACCCCCCAACTATTTTCATGTGAGACCATTGGAGGGGGAGCCTCCCCTCCAACCGATTTTATATGAAGCTTATAAAATCGGAAAACCGGTTGGAGGAGGAGCCTCCCCTCCAACAGGTTTTACATGAAGGTAAAACCGTTGGAGGGGGAGTCTCCCCCCCCCCCAAACCGGTTTTATATGAGGCTTGTAAAATCGGTTGGAGGGGGAGCCTCCCCTCCAACCGGTTTTACATGAAACCGGTTGGACCAACCGGTTTCACATGAAACCGGTTTGAGGGGAAGGACACCCCCCAACCGTTATCATGTGAAAATGGTGGGTAGGGAGCCTCCCCTCCAACCAGTTTTACATGAAACCGGTTAGAGGGGAGCCTCCAACCGGTTTTACATGAACCCAGTTGGAGCCCTCCCACTTAGAAAATGTAGGAGGGCTCCCCCCCTTTTCTTTAAAAATGGGAGGGGGGGGGGGGAGACGTTTGTAAATAGACCTTACATGCCACATTTCAAGGATATCCGAGTTGTTGAGTCTTGCTTCCTTGCTCGGAGTCTTGCTTGGTGAAGGCTTGGATTTGCATCCTTGGAGTTCTCATTGCGGATTTGTTCTTGTGCTTGTACTTGTACTTCATACTTGGTCTTTATAGACCTCGTATTACTGGATTTCTTCCGTGTACTTGTACTTTACACTTGGTTTTTATGGACCTTGTGCTGCCGGATTTCTTCTGTGTTGTATTTGTACTTCATATTTGGTCTTTATGGACCTCGTGCTGTCGGATTTCTTCCATGTTGTATTTTGTATTTCAGTATTTTGCACCAGGGTTGTTGTTCTTTTGATTCATTTAGAGAGCTTGGTTCGGGAAAAGTTGAATGCTGTTTGCAGACTTTTAGGGTTCAACAAATGCCCCTCGTAGGTCATGTGTTGGAATTTGCAGATGACGACACGTGGCCTGTGTAGATTCTTTATATAGTATTCTTATTGTGAAATGTCTCTTTTGACGCTTCTTTGCTGATCCCTTGCTTAGCCGGACTTGCCGCCTTTGATTTCTTTTTCTAATTCCTGTATATCCTTATATATATATATATATATATATATACAGCCGCATGGAAGGCAGTTTTTGAGCCGGGGCAGCTATGCCCAAAGTACTCATGACAAAGTTGTCTTGCTGGATGACACGATGCCGGCTTGGGAAGAACCTCGTGTTACAAAGGGAAATGTGTCTCTGTTGGGTAGTGGTTATAGTATCGTTGCCAACGGCCAAGTTGAAGATGATTTGTCTAGTGGCGAAGTTGATCCTGCGCGCATCAGTCATGGTGGGAGTATTTATCAATATCTGAGGACAGAAGATTATCCTGACCTTTTCCATCAGACAAGGACTATTTAAATTCATTCAAGAATTTTTCCCCTCCCATATGGAGGCTGATGATTCATGTTTGACCGCGGAGAGGCTATTTGGAGACTACTATTCTGAGGTTTTGGGATAGCCTTCTTGGGACTTGCCCCTTTTTTTATCCCAGCTTTCCTTTGGCTTTTCTATGTCACAACGGTTGCCTTCAGCTGCTGATTTGGGGGCTTTTAGCCAGGACCTTAATTATTATGCATGGTCTCGGAAGATCTCTCCAACCACTTGGAATTTGAGGGGCGTCATAAGGCAATGAGGCCAGACCGATGGCTTATTGCTTATGCCTTGTGACCCCTGATAGCTACTGGGGGTTATACACTCGATGTCTTCTTGATAGGATCATTGACCATACCTCTCCAAGTTGGTACGGGAAATGGTCAATCATGCCTTCTCATGTGTTTCACTATGGGGGACCAGAGTGGCTAATGGGAGTCTGCACCATTATGGTGCGCTCCTCAAGCTATCTAGCTTTACGATGTCGTTGAGGCGGCTTAAGTTGACTACCCCTGTTATTCAGGATTCTTCAAGCTCTAGTGGAACGCTTCACTTCGCTGGAATACCTTGGGATGGCTGAAGGCGAAACCTCACTGGATTTATGGAGCTTCACCACATTTCTGGGCTACCCATATCTGGACTCTTCTATGAGGAAGCTGTTTTGAATGATTTGCATAGCACCCGTACCAATGGCTTTGGGCGGTATATTCTCCCTTACAGTCTTCGTTTTCTGATGAAGGTGTGGAGGGACCTTGCTCGTGTCAAGAGAATAGAGAAGCAGAAACCTTCGTCCATGAGAGTAAGCCAGAATGCCTGAATTCGCTATTTTTATAACGGGCCTTTTTGCTTCTTTGAGAACTTTGCAGTGGAAGGCCGTCCCTTAGAACAATATCGCCGAGTGGAAGCGGGGAAAACTTCTCGTGGTCAATATATACTTCCCCCGCCGAACCAAGGATGGAATCCGCGGCGTCTACCAGATCGCACACATCTTGCTGCGTATTTGGTATTTTGGCTGTCTAGCTTTGTGGTTCCACACGGTGAGGAGGAGGGAATCAGGCCAGGGTTGATTTATCCTGCCCTTCTTGCAGAAGGGCATCAGCTTGCTATTGCTCCTGCCGCTTTAGCAAATATATTTCATGGGTTGGGGGCCTTGAGTTCACATTCTACTCTTCGAGAGAAGAAAATGTTGTTTCCAACCCATTATTTGAGTGCCTGGGCGGGTCTTTTGCTGCCCAGTCTATGTCAAACTGTTGACCTACCTCGGCCTATGGCTCCATTAATCTTGTTGTTCAGGAATCGGCCTTCTAGGGATGCGCTGAAGGGGCTTGTTGATGCTCGTTCCAGCTTATCTTTTCTTCCAAATGGGGAGCAGGGGCTCCTTCCATTTGGTAGCATATCCCGAGGTTCAAGGCCATATAGCATCCAGACTTCGGGAGGTACAACGTATCACATACCTCATGGTGACGGTTCTGATCCATCTTGTATGAGATTGGGTACGTTGCATTCGTCCGGTGTCTTGGTATATCGTGGAGGACAATCGCTCATATTAGAGCTTTATTATCCTTCAAGATTTGCCAGGAACTTCAGCTATGATCAACTAACTCCGCCGAATGCAGAATTCCCGTTGGTCGGCCGCCTTACCCGAAGTCACCATCTTCACTTGAATGCAGCAACTTGGTGGAATTATTTCTGTCGAGGGAAGTCGGCTCCACATGTGCTCTTCCATCTCTCGAGGCCATTGGACGTATAGACGTCTTTTATGCTCGATGGTGGTTTGGTCAGAGTACATTTTTCGGACATCTCATCATACGCTGAGGAGGCCGAAGAATCTCGTCTTACAAAGCACAACCTGCCGCTGATTCATATCCAGAGGAATTTCTTCATGCTCACTTTAGGAGTTTAGAAGACTCATATAGCAGCTATTATAAACAGGCGACGAAGGGTATTCCTCGGACTGCTAAGAAGAACTTCTATCTGGGTGTATGCCACGTTTGGGGCCCGTGGTTGTTTTCAACAAGGCTCCGAGTAGTGATGACGATCCCTCAGATTATCACTGGTGGAGCCATCTCTTGTCAGATTGTGGCTATCGTCCCAACGTGCCCTTATCAACAAGGTTACCCCCAGAGTGCATTGGAAACGAAGCTTGGGCCTGCTGGGAAAGGCACCTCATCAACCTTATTGGCCAGCTGGACCTTGGAATATATACCTTTCCTCGAAACCGCCCCCACATTGCATGATGTTTGGGCTATTATGGGAAGGGTGAGCGATGCTTGTAAATTGACCCCACTGAACTAGTGTCGACACCTCCCTCTCAGGCAGCGGTATCGATGGATCGCTTTTTTTTATGCCTTCTTTTCTTTGATCTCTTTGTTGACATTTGTCTTGGTTTTCAGCCATCCCTATTTTGAGGAGGATGATGGTGGGGGTCATAGGCCCTTTTTGGACACTTCCACCTCCCCCCGAGATAGGCGGGCCAAAGGCAAAGCAGTGGACTATTGCTTGTCCAGTGTGACCTTGCTCTCCCCCCCCCCCCTTTTTTTCTTGTCTTTCTTCTTTTATTAACAACATCATTTATTCCTCCTCTTGTTCTTCTGACTTGCTTGCTTCAGATGACGAGGAAGATGATGGGAATGTCGATCTGATTGCTTCAGATGAGCATATTCCGTTGCTTGGGGATTCTTCTCTTCCTTATAGAGGAGTGCGGAAGTTCTTCATGGGAAGCTGTTGGTCTTGCAGCCGAAGTTGATAACATTGAGCCACCATTCAACTGTTCATTTCCTGAAACCGCGTGACGACGTGCGACGATAGTGTTTCTGCATATGCTGAGTTTAGTGCCTTAGCAGAACAGTATCCTTTTACACCTATCAATGCTTATATCCCAAGGCCGGACGAGGAATATCCTGCCATGGAGCCAACTTCTGTCGGTGACCTTCTTTACTGAGCTCATATACAATCTTTGGTAAATACCTTTCTTTCATGCTTGACTTTTTTTCTTGTATTCAGGTGGTCAGCCTTTCTGCGATCAGCTTTTCTCCTGGGGAATGATGGATCCATATTCCATCCCTACAACCAGTTCACCCTTTCTTTCTTGGGATAGCCTGAGGATCTGTGTTTTTTGCATCACAGGCATATTCTGCGTTTCAAGTTGGAGATACTGCAGATGACACGGACTTTTTGGGCAAACAAGCTATAATCCCGAGCCCTTGATACCACCAACTGACGGAGGCAACTTAATTTGCCCATAGCTAATTGTCTTCTTGTTCCTCAGGAGTTTTAACACCGAAGATCGAATTTTATTCAACCTTCAATTCCTGAGGCAGAAGTAGAGGAGAGAAAATTTTCTCCCAGTGAGCTATAGCAGCTTTCACTTTCTCATTTTCCCTCTAGATCTTGTCGACTTCATTGTCACTTGCTGACACATGTATTTCTCGTGTACCAGGTAATCCACCACCTTTGATTTTGACAATGGTGGTCCCCCCTGTGGGAATTGATGCTTTATCTGGGCATGGTGTAGAGTGGCCCACAAAGGACCAGCCTAGTCCTGGTCCTGAGGACGAAGACCTTTGGGATTTTCTCTTTAGTCGGGTCAGAGCAGTAGTGGACTCAGAAGATCCTCCACCGATTGATGCTGTCAAGCGAGTATTGAAGGAAAAAACTATGCTGGCCTTCAACTCGGGTATCGTTCATGCTCGATGGATGGCATTCGTTGAGGACATTTGGGCCGAAGTATGTCGCCGCCATGGTAATGCAGTCCGGGTCCCTTGTGATCAGCGGATCCAGACTGTGGAAGGCGATCTTTGTTCATTGGACAGTGATGCTGATAGACGCGGCTCCCAGATTACTGAAGCGCGTAAAGTCCGGAAGGCGCGGAAGCTGAAAGTCACTGCAGAGATGGAAAATATCATCCGTCTGTAGCGGGAGCTTGAGGAGGCACGCTCTTCTCTGGGCCGAGCGGTCGAGGATGACGTCGAGGACTCCGAAGAGCAGGCCGCCTTGGCTGAGGTGATGAAGAAGATCGTCGTTCCATCTCCTCCAAGACCGAAGAAGTTGAACGACATAAAAGAAGAAACCTTCCTGGCCTCGTTTTGGTTGAAGTAATTACGTGTAGGTCTTTCATTCTGGCCTCTTGTTTTGTATGCAGTAACTATTACGCTCTGCTTGTTTGTTACAGAGCAGCTTGTAATTCTATAAATCAAAATGGAGACAGAGAAGTCCTCCCTTCCATCCATTTTTCCTTTTCTTCTCTCCTTTTTTTTTCACATTACCAATCTCAGCGCCCTTTCGGGTTTTCGCTAGAATTGGCCCCCTTTAGCTTTTTCCACGCGCCCTTGTGGGTTTTCACGTTGAGGGGTTATCCATTTTTGCCTGTGGCGCCTTTTCAGGTTTTCACCTCAGCCGGATTTTTTGATCTTTCTACCCTTAAGAACACAATGTGGTTGTGTTCTTAAGTCCATTGGGGTATCTCTATTTTTAACCCCTTTCTTTTCTTCTTTTTTTTATTGATTTTTTTTTGATGATTTTCTTTCACATTACCAGTCTCAGTGCCTGTTGAACAAAAAAAACAGCAGTGTACAATCCTAAACCAGAGTTATGGCCATTAGATGAGGATTCAGAAATTGGCACATTAAAAAAAAAGAAATAGAAAAAATGCACATGCATGACTGGGCGTTGATGATTTTTCATCTGCCTTGGCAAAGATAAAGAGCAAAAAAGAGGGAACATACCTTTTGAACCCTTTTGGGGGTCTGCTGCCGCCTCCCTCTTCACTGTTGTTGCTGAACCCCCCTGGCCGCTGCAGACAGAGGAAAAAAGGAGGAGGAGAGATCCTCTGTGCGGGGATCTCCCCTGCCCACCGCTAGTCCCTTTCCTTGGCCAGCCGCCGCTGGGTTCCCCCCTGGCTAGCCGCCGCCTCCTTCACTTGGTCGTTGCTGCTAGCAGGGCCTCCCTCCACCCGCGCCGCTGCTTCTGCCTGCCCGTTGCTGCTGGGTTCGCCCCCACCTGGCCACTGCTGCTATTTGGAGGGAGAAGAAGGGAAGGCCGCCGCCTCTCCCTCTCCTGATCGCAGTGGGAGAGGAGAAGGCAAGAGGCGGTGGTCTCCTCCTCTCCCTCCGTTTCCTGTTCTCTCTCCCTGCGATGACTGGGAAGGAACAATTTTGGAATTCAAGGGTAAAAATAGAGAAAAATGAAATAAGCAGGGAAATTTTCAAAAAGCAAAATCTAAATGACCGGGGAGGGTCTGTAAATGACCGGGACGACGCTTATGCAAGTACATGCAAATGACCGGGACGGTGTCTTCTCCACCCCCTATAAAAGCACATGGGGCGACCCAGGCAGAGAGAAGATTTTCTGAATTCCAGAAATCAGAGCAAGGCTCTGAGAGGACTGCAAGCATAGTGTCAAGGCGTCAAGGCGACCAAGGCATAGGTGGGGTCTCAGATCGCCTAAGCGCTTAGGCGCTCGCCTAAGCGAGCCTAGGCGTTTAGGACGGAACCAAGTATGATTTGTTTTCAAGTGTCCCTCTTACATGACATTTAGTATCTAAAATATATATAATGATGAAAATTCAATAAAAAATATCATAATATGGCAGACATAAGACAATGAAAGCAACAAAAATTAAACTCCAAGTAAACAAACTCACATTATATATCATAAAGTCATAAAAATTCTAAATTGACATCTTCAAATAAATAAGCACACTAAATAAGAACAAGAAGTGCAAATATCATTCTATATCAGAAACTAATTTTCAACTTTAAAACAACCAGTGAATACACATACATGTAATATGTTAAATAAATAAGAAGTGTAATATCTTAACACACTTAAAACAAGTAAAAACTAAATGAGTCCATTACATATCCCACAATATGTCTAAAAATTGAAAAGAAACTAAAAATGACAAGTCTCATGTGTTTTGGTGATGATAGTTTAAGTTTGACCAAATCCTGAGAGATCTCAAACAGACTAACTGATGTCAGTAGGAGAGTGGCTCCCTTGGAGAGTCATATGCACGTTGACTTTTTTTTACCGGACTTTGGATTTTTAGTGTTCCATATAGTTTATTTAAATTATCAATTTTTAGATAGTTCAAATTATGAGAGATTAGAAAGTTAGTATTTCGCTAAAATCATCGAAATCATGATTTTCTTCTTCGATGGGAGATTGACTTATTTTTGGTAAGAGATATGATTTTTTTGATATTTTTATTGGATTCAAATGGGGGGTACTTCCTTATTTACATGTAATATCTTAGTAAATGAAACAACAATTATAACATTTACTTAAATGATATTCAGGTAATAAGATGTTTCCGGAATCGGCTGGACTCAGCCCTAAAAACCGACTTGAATCTGCTGTCTAAGTGAGATATTGTGGACCCCTAAGGGTCTAGGCGCGCCCAGGCGCCCCTGGCGTGCGCTTTGGCCGCCTTAGTGACGCCTTGGGGCGCCTTTTCTACTCTTAGAAAGGCGAGGTGTTTTAAGGCGGCTAAGGAAGCGCCTTGGCGCTTAAGCGGCGCCTAGGCGCCGCCTAGGCGTTCGCCTTGACAACTATGACTGCAAGGCAGTCTGGAAGAAGGGTCTGCAAGGCAGCCCTAAAAAAATATATTGTGCAAGGCACATTGGAATTTTCCCAAATATTAAAGGGCTATTGGGCTTCCTTATTGGGCCTCCAATTCCTTATTGGGCCTAGATTCCTTATTGAGCATCAATTCCTTATTAGCCTGAATTGTTTATTGGGCTAGGCTTGTACAACATAACTTAATGGATGACCATCTTGTTCACGATATTTAATGGCCTATTGGCTAATTTTGTCCATTTAATTGCGCATTATATAAATAATTTTAAGTAGTGCAACGTTTTATTTTAAACACTGCACTACTTTATTTCTTAATCAAAATCAACCAAGTTTTCGACAAACGTTAACGAAATATTTTCAAATATTATATTTAATTTTCAATAACATAAATCAACAAACAAGTTATGTTTCACATCATTTTTAACCCACCTTAAGTTAATTCACATTTAAATCAATTAAATAAGTGAAAACATTAATTAATTCATATAAGCATAATTTAAATAAATAAATAACGAAATGTTTAAATAAATGAATCAATAATTCTAAAATACCAAAAATGAGAAATGCATTTAAAAATCAATAACAAAATATCAAAAAAATCCAAAAATAGATTGCATGTTTGCAACCATGTTTTCTTTCATGTGTATTCATTTCATTCACATGTGAGTCACGTTCTCCTATTTTTAAGGGTTTGTCTAATGGCTAACAAGGTATTCAGCCTTTGTGCTGATGTAATACCCTAACCGAGGTTAGTGAGGGAGGTCAATGAACTAAACAGACCGTGTCCTTGTAAATAAATAAAACCTAATAAATCAAACTCAAAGATAAATTCAAAATTTTTAAAGTGTTAAAAATAATTCTCACAGTGCCCTTTCGGGTTTTCACTGAACTGGCCCCCTTTAGTTTTTTCCAACGCGCCCTTGTGGGTTTTCACGTTGAGGGGTTATCCATTTTTGCCTGAGGCATCCTTTCGGGTTTTCACCTCAGTCGGATTTTTTGATCTTTTTGGAGCTTCTGAAGTGGTGGTGGTTCTTGAGGAACCTCCGTAGCAGTAGCAAGTTCCATTTGCTTTTTTATTCTTCTTCTTTGATTTCTCGTTCTATTTTTCTCTCTGTTTCTTATTTGCAGAGCTTCGAGTGAGTTTATGACCTCTTGCTCTGAAGATGGCTTGGAGATGCTCCTTTTGCTAGGGTTGCTCTTTGTTGTAGATTTCTGATTTTTGATTGGTTTTGGGCGCTGACAGTGACCCAACCATCTCTGAAGCTTGTGCCTCAAAAATTGAATGAATTGCCTCTTCCACAACTGAAGATGGGAGTTGGAAGTGATCATCTATGAAGTCTTCTGCTTGCTGCGAGATTGGCTTCGCTGCAGCTTCTTATGATATTCCATTTCTGTATTGAAAAAGGCCAACTCTGAATTGCTCCATTTCAGCTTTGCTTCTATATTGTCCATAGCCTAGTTGAGCATGATAGTATTCACCTAGTTCTGGATACATTTCTTGAAACTCCGGACTAGGATCATAGACTCGCTGAGATGGTCACTAGAATTTGCAGATGCCAAGGAGTTCCCATATTGATCACTTATCCCTTCTCGAATATATGTTTCGATCAGGTCATGGAGCTCTGAGCAATCTTTGGTGGTGCATGACCCTGCAATGATATTCACAGTAATCAGAAGGTCCTTTTCATTTTGGAAGATATAAGGTGCTGGCTCAAAATATTAACCAGATCCTGTCTTCTGAGGTTGTTGAATATGAGCTTGGTATTTTTTCATCAACAAGTTGTTGTGTAGAACGCGCATTTGTATACCATTGACTAGATATATGGATTTGGCCATTCCTCCTCTATTAGTTGAGGAAGACCAGAGATGATGATGCATTGATGACATTCACTGAGTGGAACCTAGGGTTAGCCGTCCATTCGTGGTTGCTGAATATGAGGCTGTGGAGGGTCACCCGGTGAACCCTAGGTTGATTATCCCTTGTCCAATTAGCTTTTGGACATCATCTTTGAATCTCATTCGTCTTCAATACTATGACCCATTACTTGATGATATGGGCAATAGTTGGCTAATATCTTCATTGGAGCTTGGTAATCCATCATTCGGATTGGAGGCATAGCCGAAAGAGTGATAAGTTTGATGTCGAGGGAAGCATATAACATTTCCGTCTCGGTAGGTGACATAGAAGGCTGCTCTGGATAAATTTGTGCATACCCAGTAGCGATGTGGAGTGCGGGGTAGTTAAACAGGACTATCCTGACGTCTTTCCACACTTTGCACATTTGGCGCAATTCTTGCTGGCCTTGTTGGAGTCGCTAGATTTGCCTTTGGACTCTCCTCATTGTTCTATGCGGATCATGCCTTGGCCTTGGTGGAGAATGAGCCCTGAATTATCTTGAGGAGGATCACATGGAGGATCTACCTCAGTATGATTGAATTTGTTGCAAGTTCTGTCATATGTAGGACATGACATTTGCCCCGGTCGATCCCAAGCATGAGGTTGAGGGGGATCGATCCGACAGTTTGCTGGATATGAGACCTTCTTGGATCATTTTTTTGGACCTCATTCTTAAAGACGTAGCAATCTTCAATTGGATGTCTGACCATACGGTGATACGGACAGTAGTTAGGTGATTGATTTTGCTGATATTGGCGGCCTTTTTGGTTCTGGCAATGATATCACTGGTTGTCGAGGCAAAGATCAAAGAGCCTCTTGGTATGCTCCTTCTTGAAAGAATAAGGAGTTTTCATGCGCTCTGCCAGTGATGGCGCCGAAGCTTTAATTTCTGATTTCTTCTTTAGGTCAGGAGGGTTTGTTGCCCCCTTGCTTCATTCTCAGGTGAGAAGTCAATAGCATTGACCTCCTTTGCTGGCTGCTTACGCTCTTTGGGAGCTTACTTTATAAGATGTATGAGCCATTTGTTCGGCTAGGAACATCTCAATTTCTGCTACTGTAAATTCAATTGATCGAAACTCTTGATATTTCCCAAGAGTTTCTCATTGACTGTTGATATAAGGCCTTTTCGGCAGATGGGGATGCATCTTCTTGAGCGGAGGGTTGTTGCATTTCATACTGAACTCACTCCACCTCTTGATGAAATCATTGCTGACTCCCCTTTCGTTTGTTTAAGGGAACATAACTCGGCGAGAGAGACCTTTCTTTCAACCGTTTGAAAACGGTCAAGAAATTGCTTTTGCATATCTGCCCAATCAGCAACTGAGTTGGACTTGAGCTTTAAATACCATTGAAACGCGACTCCAGTCAAGGAAGTTGCAAAGTATCTGAGAAGATATGATTCGTCGGTGGCGAGCTCGCCCAAGGCAATGGTATAATGAGCCACATGCTCCTGTGGTGACCCATGTCCGCTGAACTTTGGCAGTTTTGGGACTCTAGGGCATGTTTCTGGTAGCTTTTTGAATTGATGATGTACTGGATATGGGACTAAGTATAAATCTGTCACCTGAATACCTTCGCTTTGCTGAGCGAACATATCTTGAATAATCTTCAGTATCTCATGCCTTTGTATGGCAACACTTTGAATTGCTTCTGTTTGAGGAAGCATAATATTGGACGGATTAGTGGTATCCTGACCCGTAGTTTGAGGGGATGATTTGCCGGGGCAGACCCATCTAGATGTTGTTGATTTTGAGTGGAGACTGGCTCCACAGAATGCCAGAGGCTTGTAGTTAACAATTGCCTCATTTCATTTAGGAGCATAGCCATTTGAGATTGGCATTGCTGCATCACTTGATATTTGTCATCATCTGACATTGCATGGAAATTTCCCTTGTAGGTAGGTCGATGACAGGATTATATTAGAAGTTGAAGGTCCACCTTCTTCGATTTGAGTATTGTTTCTTTGAAGAAGGGGATTTGAATCCTCTCACTTGAGAATCAACACGAGGGGGGACTTGACCAGATTCCAGCTTGTCCGCCGGGCTGGCGGTTTCTTCTGGCAAATTGTCTGATAGCTTCAGTGGATTATTTGAAGTGGCTTCCGCAATTTGTTCCGCTGGTTTGCCAGAGTCATTCCCAGTAACATAGCATGAGAAGATTATAAGCTTGGTTTTTTCCTCAGTGCCCAAGAAACGCATCGTCTTTTGACGGACGGGTACTTGCATTAGGATTGCCCCCAGCCTATCAAATACTGAGATTCGCGGCACATGGTGAGAGACCGATGCGCGGTATGTGAATTGTTGAGTTGTATTTTCTTTGACTACCCGGATATTCTCCGGGCCTTGAGGAGTATAACTTGATTTCTTGTATACCCCTTTTCTTTTTGTCCTTGATGGTACTTGGGTTCAGCATATCGATAAGAAGCCTGTTTGATATTGCTTCTTTTGCTGACGGTTGTTGGTGTATTTGCTTGCATCTTTTTGAGCTTTTGAGCCTCCTTTTGGGAACCCATATTTGTTTGGATTTGGGGAGTGTCGGGTGCTTTGCTTAACACCGGCTTCCTCTTGGGAACTTCTTGTTCTCCTCGTAACCACTGCAGAGAAGAGAAGTGGTTCGAGGTCGGAATTGTTGGAACGTACCTATCACGTGGGATGATAGGTTGGCTTCCGTCAATCCGCACCCGTAGACCTCCGATCATGATGGACTTTTCGGATCTTGAGGTAGCAGCAGCGACCTTTTGCTTTGTGATTTTTGTTTTGCCCCGTTTGTGAGAGACGGGGGCTATGATCATGAGGGAAATGTCTGGACCGAGAAGGTCAGGATTTGAGCTGGGTGGGATTTGGTCCCTTTGGCAGCATTATCTTTTAAGGGCATTTGGGTGCCCTATTGGTGGCAGCAGATGAGCTTGAGTATGGATCCTGTTGATCTTCTTTGTTGGTTTGTTGGAGGGATTTTTGAGCAGCATCCTCCTCTTGATGAGCCGGAACATCCCTAAGAAGTAAGGGATCCGACAACTGCAGGGAAATCTCTGAATACGATCGGAGTCGCCAGGTAGCCAAACCTGGCATGGTTGTTTGCGACGAGCGGTCCATAGGTGACGGCCATCTTCAACAATTTGGGATTTACTTTTGTTTGTCCAAGTGCTTCCCGAGTACCTTCACGGGAAAATTTCAGTATTAGATTTTTATGAAGAAGATGCATATATCTCGCTTTTTTCGCTATGAATGGTGAGAAGAAGTCCCACCGGCGTGCCAGCTGTGGACACGGGATTTTTATTCCATTCATGTTTTTCATTTTGGAATTTTTCGGATATGATATCCTTTCCATTTAGGGTTTCATTGTTTTTCAATTTGATTTGGGTGGTATATATATTGCTTTGGGCGTGCCCGCCTGTCTACCAGACAGAACTAAGGTCCGCGTGGTGCGGAGAAAGAATTTATATATTGTTAAATGGATGAGTGCACCATTTTTTAATCTGAACTTCTTTGATTCTGTGCCTTTAATCATCAGGCAATAGGGTAGCATGTACTGGACCCCTGTCTCCATCGATCGGAATCGATGTTTACATTTACATCGAGTTAAAAGCCTAGATGTCATATTAACACCAGGTTTCAACACGAACTATTTCATAGCATGGGCCAGAATATATGCATCTTATAGAAAATCCAATGCAATATGAGTTTTGATTTTGAAAACGGATTTATCTTTTTTTTTAAGGAACATTTGTGATTTTGATCCCTTTTAAAAAAAATTATGACTTTTCTATTTCTGGAATTCTGTTTCAGAATAAGGAACTGGTTTTACAAGCTCGAAAACTGATTTTTTCGACAGGTTTTGGGGGAGTATGTGGGGCCTTGGAGGCTTGGTGCCGCCCCTTCATGGAGGGGGGTACCTCCCCTTTTATAGGGGGCGGCCCTCCTCTCCTGCTGCATGTGCAGGAGAAGAGGGGGAGGACCCCATCCGTTGGAGGGGATCCTCCAACCGGTTTCACATGAAAACCGGTTGGAGGGGAGAACCTCCCAACTATTTTCATGTGAGAACTGTTGGAGGGTACCTCCCCTCCAACCAGTTTATATGAAGCTTATAAACCGGTTGGAGGGGAGCATCCCCTCCAACCAGTTTTACATGAAACCGATTTGAGGGGGAGCCTCCCCCCCAACTGGTTTACATGAGCTTGTAAAACTGGTTGGAGGGGGAGTCTCCCCCCCCCCCCCCCCAAACCGGTTTTTATGAGGCTTGTAAACCATTTGAGGGGGAGCCTCCCCTCCACCGGTTTCACATGAAACCAGTTGGAGGGGAGGACCCCCCCAACCGTTTCATGTGAAAATGGTTGGTGGGAGCCTCCCCTCCACCGTTTTTACATGAACCGTTTAGAGGGGAGCCTCTAACCGGTTTTTACATGAAACCAGTTGGAGCCCTCCCACTTAGAAAATGTAGGAGGGCTCCCCCCTTTCTTTAAAATGGGGGGGGGGGACGTTATAAATAGACCATTACATGCCACATTTCAGGGATATCCGATTTGTTGAAGTCTGCTTCCTTGCTCGGAGTCTTGCTTGGCGAAGGCTTGGATTTGCATCCTTGAGTTCTCATTACGGATTTGTTCTTGTGCTTGTACTTGTACTTGTAATTCATACTTGATCTTTATAGACCTCGTATTGCTGGATTTCTTCCGTGTACTTGTACTTTACACTTGGTCTTTATGACCTTGTGTTGTCGGATTTCTTCCGTGCTGTATTTGTACTTCACATTTGGTCTTTATGGACCTCGTGCTGTCAGATTTCTTCCTGCTGTATTTTGTATTTCAGTATTTTGCACAAGGGTTGTTGTTCTTTTGATTCATTTGGAGATCTTGGTGCCACTTGAAGATCTCCTTGTCTAGCTTCGGGAAAACAATCCTTGAATGCTGTTTGCAGACTTTTAGGGTTCAACAGTGGCCTGGCCGCCCACCTCTTGGGCCGTCCTATATAAGGTGGACCCGGGGCTGCCTTTTGTCCATTCCCACTTGGGAGAAGCTCTGGGATTCCTGGTTGTTTGTTCACGGCCGTGCAGCGCACGTGCACACGCGCGCCCACGTGCGTCCTCGACCGTTCCTCGTGCGTTTGTCTCCATTTTCGGGGCACATGCATTGACCTTTCCGAACCCGTACGCACCGTGCGCGATCTTGAACGCGAGTCCGGACATTGAGTTTTCGACTGTCCGGGGTGTGTATTGCGCGCTTGATCTTTTTAGTATAATCGGATCGCTCTGGGTTAATACGCGGACTCGACCCATTCATCTCAGGTGTTCGAGTGGGGAGGTCGAGTTTATTCCTAGACTTTTGTAGCTTTCTGGGCGAATTTGCCGCTCGGGCTGTTTAAATCCCGATATTTTTCGGGTTCACAGTTACTTGGCCGGGAGGCGATGTGGGGCCTGCGTGGAGCCACCAGTGGTGAGGAGCTAGCGCTACGTATGGGGGCTGTGCAGGAAAGAACTGTATTAGTCCCATATGGAAATCAGGAAAATGTTATTGGACTATATATATAGGGTTGCGATCCTTAACTTGTGTGTGCCTTTGAGGACAAAACGCTGCAGGTTTGACCCAAGGCGAACAATGCCTCACAAGGGCTGGATCGGGCAGTGACAACCTTGTAGTGACCTGGAGATGGTCTACCCACTTCTTTTATGCCTTGGAGATCTGTTTGTTGGGTGGGGGGGGTGTGGAACGGTTGCACTGGCATGCTAGGCTGCTGCAGTAGCCTACTGCTGTTGTATGGTTCTAGCAGCCAGATACTGCTGCAACAGCTCAACAGAACGTGGGTATATGCTCAAGTGTGCATGTGCGCATGTAAACCAACCATGAACATGTCTCTGTGTGAAGGAGGTGAAAGGGAGGAGGAGATAAAAGGCAGTGGAGGTGAGAAAAGTACAAACTCTCCCACCACCTTCACTGGTCCTCTCAACCATTTTTTTTTTGGTGGGGGGGGGGGGGGAGAGTTGCCCAACATAGACTCTAGTTACAGGTGATCCAAAATGGAAACGGGTGATGCAACTTCGTGATGGTAAGATTAAGTGGGAGAACAAGAGCAGGGAGGTGGATGGAAGGAAATGAGAGAGAGTGACAGCGAGCCAGGGAGTAGACAAAGCAGAGGTCTCGGGCTATGAGAAATCAATTTGAGTTATGTCGTACTTTCAATGTATTAGGCTTTAACTTTGGTTAAGGATGTTGACCTGCAGGTACCCCATTGACTCATGTTTTCCTAACATGAAACCTTAATAGTTGTCACTGTGGCAGGCAAGTGATGGACAAATGAAATAAATATATGAAGGCCTTACGTGTAAGTTTTTGTTGTTTTCATGTTGGACAAGTATCAGTCAACAAACGATTTGATAGATTCCAGGCAGGTAATGGACAGTTGTTATGAAAGGGGTTTTAGAGATGGAACTAATGTACCGTTTCTGTGGAAGGTACACTGGTGCCCCAGGTAAAAAAAAATGTTTCATTCCTTTCTACTTGTGGTGGCTGCCTAATTTGTTCCGGGACTAGATTAACTCTGCCTGAGTACATTGGACCAGTTCACAAAAATAAAAAAAAGAACAGAAGGAAAGAGGACCAGAAGAAAAGAAAGGTGATGTGCAAATTCCCAGTTCAGAGGGGGGGAGACGGTGGTCACTGTCTGCCATTCTTGGCAAGTCCCCCGGACAGAAACCGGGCGAGATCAC